>PVJC01006404.1:34319-55197 GCA_004026665.1 Murina feae | reverse complement strand
TTCATCAGATATTTCTATTGACTTAATTGTTATATTTCCTGGTTGATAGGTATTTGTTGTCCCTTTGTTGTTCATAGTTTTTATCTTTACCTGTTTCTTCTTCTTCCTCTTCTCAGAGAATGTCCTTCAACATTTCAAATAATCCTGGGTTGGTGGTGATGAACTCCTTTAGTTTTTCCTTGTCTGTGAAGCTCTTCATTTTATCATCAATTTTACATGATAGCTTTGCTGGATAGAGTAATTTTGGTTGTAGGTTCTTGCTATTCATCACTTTGAATATTTCTTGCCACTCCCTTCTGGCCTGCACTGTTTCTGTTGAGAAATCAGCTGACAGTCATATGGGTACTCCCTTGTAGGTGATTAACTGTTTTTCTCTTGCTGCTTTTAAGACTCTCTCTTTGTCTTTTTTGCTCTTGGCATTTTAATTATGATGTGTCTTGGTGTGTTCCTCCTTGAATTCCTTTTGTTTGGGGTTCTCTGTGCCTCCTGGACTTGTAAGTCCATTTCTTTCACCAGGTGTGGGAAGTTTTCTATGATCATTTCTTCAAATAGGCTTTCAATATCTTGCTCTCTCTCTTCTTCAGGTACCCCTATAATTCTGATGTTGGTATGCTTAAAGTTGTCCCAGAGGCTCTTTACACTATCTTCATATTTTTGGATTCCTGGTTGCCTGTATTTTTGTTCCTGGTATTTCATAACTTTGACTTGATTCTTGCGGTCCTCTGGTCTGCCTCCCACAAATATTAAAAAATACAACAATAAACCTAAACAACCATACTCCAGAACCAAGGGAGTGGACACGTTACAACTAGAAGAGAAGGGGTACATCGAGACTGAATCGAAGTTCTCATTCTTGGCACCAAAATAAAAGGTAGGGATGCGCGGGGCAGCTGCGGCAGCGGCGGGAAAGGGCGGCGGTGGCGGCAGCGGCACGGTTTACAAGCTCCGGGGTCGCACTGAATGCTATGCAGGTAGTCTGGCAACGGGGCAGAAGACGACTGTGGCATTCTAGCAGAACTGTTTGCAGCTTTCCCAGACGTGGGACTGGGGCGCGCAGACGCCAGGGTGTGGAATAGCACCACAGAGCTGGCTGAGTGGCAGCCATCACAGGTTGCTCCACCCCAGTGACTCTGAGACCCCTCCCCAAGCTGCACACCTGCCTCCCTGCCTGCAACCAAATTAACAGACTGCAGCTGCGACAGAAAACGCCACTCTACCAGCCAAAATGCGGAGACAAAGAAACAGATCACAAATGACAGAAACGGAGGAAAGCAAACGACTGGATATAGAGTTCAAAACCACAGTTATAAAGCTACTCAAAAATCTTCTACGAACCTCCGAGGAACTAAGTGAGACCTTCAATGAACTTAATGAGAATACCAAAAAAATGGCAAAGGACCAATCAGAAATTAAGCAAACACTGACTGAAATAAAGAATAATATACAGAAATCCAACTGCATTGAGAATTTTTGCATTTCTTATGATACTATTCCCCAAGAAAAGTTCCCTTACCTGATTTTATTGTCTCTTGTTCCATCCCATTAGACTTTATATGAATTTTTTAAACCCAGTGATTGTGCTTCATCTTTTTTCACATAGTAGTTAACAATGTCTGACAAATAGAGGAAGCTTAAATGATGAATTGTATTCTAAATATATGTGATTGAATAAGAAAACTTGACAATAGGAAAAAGGAGGCCTTATCTCTTATCTCCCAGTTCCAGTACACACTAGACTGGGGATAGTAAGTAGGTAGTACCCATGATGACTCTATTCAATTGTCCCCATTGGGCATCACTAATCTATCACAATAGTTTCTCGTTGGAATGGCAACAGCATCCATCTCAATACAGAAATCCACATAGTCCCACTTAATTGATTGCATGTGTCATGTGAAATAAAAGCAATATACCTATCATGGAATGTCTTATTTTTTCATTGAGAGATAAGGAAACCAAGGATTAAAGAGTAACTTCTGTAGACATAGACACAAAATTAGTAAGTGACAGAAATGGAATTGTAATCCAATTATGTATGCTTCCAGGCAAAATAAACAAATAAACAAACAAACAAACAAACAAATAAATAAATAAATAAAAATCTATTGGAATATTTCATGATATGTTCCTACAGAGACCAGTTTCTAATTTCAGATATAATTGGGTCATCTTTTTCTTTACACCTTAGCATTTCCATAAACTGCACATGGTCACTTAGGCTCTCTGTGTCTCTGAGTTCCCTCAATAAGTAAAATAAGATCATCACAATCCCTACTTGATTACGCTTTTATCAGAAATACATGAGATGATATCTGTAAAGTGCTTGTCCCACTACCTCATACCCCGTAAATGCTCATTAGAAGTTATCATCAACAATAAAAAAAAAAAATGTTATTGTCAGCTGCTACTCTTGGTAGAAGAAATCAGAACTATAACTCAAATACAAAAATGGAAATTATGATTGCGTACCAGAATAATAAAAAACCAATAACTCACTTCAAAGAATAGAAGCAGTTAAGCCTCATGAACATTTTTCTCCGCATTGGTTCCAAACATATTCTCCTACCATGCACAACTACTCAAGATTCATTGAAATAGCATGTAAACGGCCTCTGCTTCTGAAAGGACATTGGGAATGTGTAACTGGGTAGTGTCATACATAATGAATAATGTTCAGTTTGTCTGAAAAGCTGGAGAGTTTCTTGAATCAGGAATCACTACAAGCTGGTAAAGACTGAAGATAAAAGTGAATTCCTTTTCCTTTTGCTTTGGGCACTCACAGTGCTCTGCACATTCCAGAAGGGCTGTGGACAATGCATTGGTAAGCACTGGGGGGGGGGGGGGCAGCACCTCTCATCAGTTAGAATGGGAGGAAGCTCCAGGAGCCCCGAATAGTTATGCAGAAGCCATTCAATACAAAAGCAAGAGATGAGAGGACCACAGGGCAGGACGCCATGGCCATGCTGCAATCTGCTCTTCTGAAAGCGCCTATTAAATGACAAGGGTGACACTGAAAAATGCTAAGATCTCACCAAAGGCTAGGAATCCTGTGTTGAAATATAGCCTCACGGCTATAAGCCACAGCCAACAAAAGAAGCTTCAGGGACACATGACAAGTCACTCAGAATTCTCAGCATCATGAGGCTTTTAGAAGGGGAGCATTAAGCTCTTTTTCACCTTTGTGCAGTGATTCTTTTTTAAACTGGAGGAAATTGCTACCGCTGTCAGTATCTAGTAATAGAGGCCAGCCTTATGGACAAAGTGCAAGAGAAAGGAAAACTGGCAAGCAGCACAAAAACATGATTCTTACAACACCTCTGGTTGGAAAATCAGAACCAGAGGGGTCATGAGGCTCACTTCCCAGAAAACTAAAGTCCAGAAAGGTAATGTGGCATGCAGTCAGTGAGTGGCCGACCGACACTGAACCGCCAGCCCCTTCCTAGCTTTCCAATGTCACACCAGTGCCACATGGCAACACGCATTGCCTCCTTTGGCTCAAGGGGAAGGACAAATTCTGATGGCCCCCAAGGTCCTCACCCCCTGATGTAACAGACCTTCTCCATTCATCCTATGCACCTCCAGTTATTTAATTGAAAACTAGTCTAGGCAATGCTCTGACAAGTTTTTCCAGATGTAATTGAGATCCCCAATCAGTTAGTTGACTTTAAGATAAGAAGAATGCTCCCAGTGGGTCTGACCTAATCAGATGGGACCTTAAAAGATGCTAGACTTTCCCTGGTCAGTGAGTTGCAAAGCGTGACAGTAATTTGGCATGAAAATGTGTTACAGACTGAATTCAGTTTTCCCTAAATTAAGATTGTGAAACCCTAACCCCCATTGTGACTGTATTTGGAGACAGAGCCTCTAAGGATATAATAAAGGTTAAAACAGATCATAGTGTGGGGCCTTAATTTGTTGTAACTAGTGTCTTCATAAGAGCAAGAGAAATCAGAGACCACCCCCTGTTCTCACACACACAACTAAAAGGCCATGTGAGGCCAGAGAAAGAAGGCAGCCATCTACTACGTGTACCAGTTAATAATGCAGATTTTGTAATCAAAGAAAACATGGTGATTTCAAGAGAACCATCAAAAGTGCTTTATTCAAAGTAATGTCCATCTCTAGCTACACATTTCCCCCATCTTTCAGGGAAATTGTGGATACCGCCCCAATAAAACTTTTGTTTTGAGGCAAACCATTCAGAGACCCAATTTTCCACTTCTTCGTACGTTTTGAAGTGCTGCTCAGAAAGTGCATGTGACATCAATAGGAACAAGTGGTTATCTGAAGGAGCAAGGTCTGGTGAATACGGCAAACCTAAATATTAGGAAGACCTAATATTTCCCAGGCAAGACCTTTTAACGTGCTTTTAACTGGTTTTGAAGTGTGTGATGGTGCGTTATCACGAAGCAAAATTATTTTGCCGTGTATTCTGGTCCATTCTGGTTGTTTTACAATCAAAGCTTGGTTCAGATTGATTATTTGTTGTCAGTAGTCATCAGTATTAATGGTTTCACCTGGTTAATACACCACACCTTCCTGATCCCGCCAAACACAGAGCATTGTCTTCTTTCAGGAGCGATTTGGCCTTGCAGTCCATGTTGATGGTTGACTTGGATCAACCCATGATTTTGTGCATTTGGGATTCTCAAAATAAACCCACTTTTCATCGCCAGTCACAATTTGATTCAAAAAAGACTTTCTTTCATGCCATTGAAGCAATATTGTACTAATGACATTTTGGTTTTCTATTTGTCTTTCATTCAGTTGATGTGGCGCCCATTTTCCTTCTTTTAACATCTTTCCCATTGCTTGCAAATGATCGGAAATTTTTTTGCTGAGCAACATTTAATCTTTCTGCAAGTTGTTTTTGAATTTGACATGCATCTTCATCCAATAATGCTTGTCATTGTTGCTCCTCAAACTTTTTCAGTTGACGTGGATGTTCTTTGTCTTTCATATCAAAATCATCACTTTTAAAGCATTTAAACTAGCATTCATAAGTATCTTGAGATGGAGCACGTTCACCATAAGTTTCCCAAAGTATTTAGTAGCACTTTTCTTCAAAATAAAGAATGTTCCTTTTTTGTCATGAAATTTGACATTTTTAAGTGTAATAATATCTATGATGTTAACACCTTCAGCAAATTTGACATATGAAGTTATGAAGCTTGTTGTCAATACAACAAAATAGCATACATATCAAATCACATATATATCAACAAATGTGTAACTCCATCTATTGAAAAAAACTGCATTTTTAACTGGTAAACTTGGTACATGCCAGGAAGTGGGCTCTCACCAGAAACCAACCCTGCCACCACCTTGATCTTAGATTTCTACCCTCCAGAACCGTGGGAACAGAAATTTCTGTTGTTTAAGCCACCCAGTTTATGGAGTTTTGTTGTGGCAGTCCTAGCAGACTATTATAGACAGATTCTCCATGGCATGTTTGCTGACAGAGAGGGTCATGTGAACAAAAATATGGAAGATGACTTCCAGCTGACAAGCATCAAAGAAAGAGAAACATCAATGCTACATCTGCAAGGAGATGAGTTCTGACTCATTCATACATGCATGGAAGAGAACCTCGGGATCCAGACCAGGGCAAAACCTACTGACACCTAAATTTCAGCCTTGTGAGGATTTGAGCAGGAAATCTAGGCACCACACACCCAGATGTCCACCCTACAGAACTGAGTCAGTATTGTGGTAATGTTTGCAAAGTAAAAGAAAAGTAATATACCCAGAATACTAATTCTATTTTTTAAAGAACAGCTTTATCAAGGGCTAATTGATATACAAAAAAACTGCATGGCCCTGGATGGTGTGGCTCAGTTGATAAGAGTGTTGTACAATACACGGAAGGTTGATACCCAGTAAGGGCACATACCTAGGTTGTGTGTTTGATCCCCTATTGGGTGTGTGTGGGAGGCAACTGATCGATGTTTCTCTCTCTTTCTTTCCCTCTCTCTAAAAATCAATGAACATATTCTCATTTTGCAAACAACAACAACAACAAAAAGCTGGACATAATTAATGTGTACAGTTTGGTAAGTTTGAACCCATGCATACACTTTTGAAACCATAAACATACTCAAGGTAATGGACATACTTTACATGTTATATATCTGTAACCCCCCAGAAGGAGGATTCAGAGATATTTTTCTGGAGAGAAGCGACTTGTATTTCTTAAAGTCCTATAGGGTATGGGCTGTAGTCACCTAGAGTATGACATGGATATCTATCAACAGCGTGAGGACACATTCCCCACCAGGCCTTAAGCTCCAAGGACATAGATTACTTATGTTACAGAGATTCAACAGATCATATTATTTTGCTGCTCCTAGAATGTTTTAAAACACATTTTTGATAGCCCATAGGCTTGAGAAATTAACTCAGATGGGACATTTTGTTTACATTAATAAATTAGATTCATAACCACAAGCGGCGACAAGAGGGGCAGGGGTGGCGCCAGTAGGAGTGCAGAGTTCTCTAATGAATTCAATGCCCTGCAGTACCCGAGTCCCAATTGATACAGAAAAAGGTCGATGATGATTTAATTTAAAAGTTCCCCGTGCTTTGTCTTTCATGTTTAATTATAGTTAGTTCATTAATTACCTTCTTGAGAAGTGAGACTGGAAAGAGAATTAAATGGTACTTTAAAAAGCTAATTTTGCAAACAATTAAATGAAGCCAAATATAATAGATAATTGCTGTAACAACCGGTCCTGAGGCATTGCTCTTTAGAAAAATTGTTGTTCAGACTTTGATGCTATGTGGGAAGAGAAACTCCCTCCAAAACTTTAAGTAAGCATGAAAACGTCAAAATGAAGACATTTAAGCTTTTCATAAAATTTGACTCAAACTAAAAGTGGCAACTTTAGCAATACAAATTCCAATATTGTTTCTGGAAGCAAAATATGGTTGACGATGATCAGGTCTGAAAGTTGGATATAATAGATTTCAACCATCATAGAAACATGGATTTGCAAAAGGCAGTGGCACTTGTATGACTCTGGTGTCTTGTCAAGGAAAGCATAGCTGTCTTGCACCTCTCTTTCTAGTGCACAGATGTGTCTTTCAGAATTTTCAAATTGGAACCACATGGTAAACTGAGTCTGACATGATTTTAGAATGTCATTATCAAACTCCTGCTTTGTGACAGGCACTGTTCTCAGTGTTAGAGCATCCTTGCATCGCACAGAACCAGTGCCAGGAACACGTTCTGAGACATCCACTGATTTGGGGGTGATGGGCATGTTGATAATTGGCTTCAAGTGGGAATTAGCTGCTTCACATTCCGGTCACCAAATGAAGTTTACCTTGCTTATTGTCTCGTGTCCACAGATCTGCTTCTGTCAAGGTGGCCCATTAGACCCTAGGAGAAAGAACAGGGCCTAACTCAAGGTTACGGTGAATTCATGATACTTTAAACATAATTTTTTCCTGGTAACAAAGGCAGGCAGAGGAAGTATAATTGTCCTGTGTGTTTTTTCTGTAATTGCTTCAAATACATTTGAACATAGGTGAAAAAAAGGTCTCCTTGGCTGTGAGTTTCTCTGGAGTCTATTAAATTTACATTTCCAAGGTTTAGGACAGTGCCTTGCACATGGGAATTATGAATGACTATAGTTTCTGGTTATATAAGTGGGTTTAAAAGAATTAATATAATAAAACAATATATAAGCGACACTCAAAACTATACATTTTTATGAATGTCAATAAAAGCATCTGTCCTGACATCTCTTTGTCACTCAGTGGAAATTCTAAAAATGTTATTTCATTGACATAGTGCCTGCCTCCTCTCATCACTCATGATGATGCATCTTTGTCTATCATTTTGTGGGTGGAACCTATTGGCATTTTTCTATGGCAGATTTGCAGGGATTATACATCTTCACAGTTTGGTGTGTTCTTCGATAGAGAAGTGTGCAGCATTGATCTGATAGTTGTAAAACACTAGAGATTTACTGTCTTTGTCTTTTGAGGATAAGGAGAAATAGCTCTTCTTTGTTAAATACTAAATAAAAGTTATTTTCTACATAAATATGATCAGTCATGGCATTTATCTCCTCTATAAATATGGAAATAGATTTATCCTGGAGAACTTCATCAGAGCAGGCAACTCAAGGCCAATGAACACCATACAGAACTCATTAATCTCTATGAACTGAAAATAAATCTGATAGGAATGAATCTTCTACAATTTATTCCTTTTTTAAAAAGCATGCTTTTCTGATTTACTTTTTGATTTCAAAATAAACACAATGTCATTTTCTCTAGAGGTTACTTATCTATTTTCAAAAAATACATAATATTTACATATAACTTATCCTCACCCAGAGATAAAAGTTAGTATTAGTATTTTTTTATATTTTCCTATATAAAAATGTATATTTATAAAACAGATAGTATTCTCTGAGTGCCATTTGCAAGTCTATTAAAAATCAAAATTGTAATTTCATCACCAAGTTCCTGTGTCATTGAATATTGGCTTAAAAGGCATTGTGGGAACTTAACTGCAACTTATTTACCCATCTGCCTACAGGAAATGTAGGTTGTTTACAGTGCTGGGTTGTGATGAATAACACTGCAGTGAATATTTATGACTCTGTATCTGGTGCACCCTGAATTGGAATGCTAGCTTCCCTGCCAACTAGTTTAATGCTTTGGGGGTACTTTCTATTTACTCTCCCCAAAAAGAGATAGAATAATTTTTAAAAATTTAAGTTCTTAATACCTAATGTCAATTGTTTTCCCAGAAACCTATACATATTTACACCCGCCATCAGTAGTATAGGTGTGTGCTAATACAATTTAATATCTCATTTGAATAATGATGTTTCTCCTTGGAAATTCAGCAACTTACTACAATTCTAAGTAAATACAATAACGTATGCTTTGGTATAATGTTTTATGTGAAAGTACAAGTTTATTGCATATACTTTTCCTCCCTGGTGACAAATGAAGGAATTTTTAAAAGATAAATTAAAATCATACATTTATACCTAAAATAAATCATGAAATTATCTCCCATAATTTATAAGCACTATCTTACTTCCAAGAGGAAATAAATTAATGTCAGTTTGTGTATATATACATATGTATGTATATATACACATATATTCTCTCTTTCTCCCTCTCTCTCTACACACACACACACACACACACACACATTAGATATGTTTGTAGAAGTACCTTTTTCTTTTTCCAAAATTAGGATCATACCCAATATATTATTTAGACCTTTTGTTATTCAACATTGAACACTTAATGGACACTTTTCCTTTTGGTTTTTATAGTTCCCTGTTGAATATGACAAAATGTTCACTTATTCCAACATGTCCAGTTCACATTTCCTAAGTCAGCAATCTCAACTAATCCAAAAATAAGTATTTTAAATATACTATGGTCTCTTTCTATTTATATTCTTTTTTATCATCAGAAAAGGCCAAGAATTGAATATGATGCAAACTTGTTTTTTTCTTGTGAAGCTACCTCTACACTGAATTTTTAAAAGTTCTGTGTTATGAACAAAATTGCAGTAAAATTAGTTTCACATGTAATTTGTTTTAAAAGGAAGAGAAAGAAATTTTGCACTTATGTTGTTAACTGTCTCTGGGTGGTGAGTTGGGAGTGTGAGGAGGGGCATACCTAATGTCAAATTGTTTTCCCAGAAACCTATACATTTTTACACCCGCCTTTAGTTCCTTTAGTTTCACCAACTAAACAAGGGCCAGCATCCTCAGATTAGATTCTGAGTCTTTATTTTAATCAATGATGATGCTGCCCAAATGAAGTGTGCATACTTGCTACCTGTGGGTAAATCTTGACAACATGGCGCTGAGTGACAGGGGCCAGGCGCAGGACACTCAGCTTGCCCTCTTCCTCTTCTAGGTGTGGTGTCATTTTTCCTTATCACTCAAAGTATTGTAGGCTATGCATGATTACTCCAAAAGTGAGGGGCATAACTGGACATTCTTCACATGGGAAAAATTCTCCAGAACCTGTAATAGCTATCCATAGGTGCCTACACAGACACCACTGTACCATCCCTAAATCTCATGAATTATCACATATATCATTCATCTCCAATTACTGCTCTAACCCCACCTCCTGCTGTCCCCACCCACCCACATGCTCAACTTGCAATATGAGTCACACCTAAAATCTCTTGCCCACAGGGTGTTGCAGGATGTACCCTTCAGCTGCATATATAAATATATTTATCTTTTCCTCTTATAATTGGCACATTAGTCAGACCCATGGGACCTGTACTTCTACTGAAATCAGCTAATCCCATCACTGTCTGCAAACAGTGATGCCCATCACTCATCAAAGTCAGCATCTGGAAAACTGGACCATGGTTGCCATTTCTCTTTCTCTGAATATTTTCTCCACCATTTTCCATTATTTCCATCCCAGGGATCTGCTAACAGGTCAACCTAATAATCTGGTTCTTAATCTAAAGCAAAGAAATACTCTTTACTTTTAACATCTTCATGCATTGAATAACTGTGTCCTAGGAAAATTGGAAATAGGGGTGTGAGGCCCAACATAGACCTTCCAGGTAAACCTGTTCCCTGAGGAATATCTCTCTCTCTCTCTCTCTCTCTCTCTCTCTCTCTCTCTCTCTCTCTCTCTCTCTTCCTCTCTCTCTCTCTTTCACACACACACACACACACACACACACACACACACTATGTAAGCATTTTTATGAACAGTTGTGGGTTTTTAATTTATAAATTACTCAAAGGAGAAAAGAACAAATAGACAATGAAAGTGGAGAAGTTAGCAAGACTTCAGTTTTAAAATAGATTTTGATTAAAATAATGCAAATGATGAGCTGAAACAATAAAAGTGTAGGAAGTAAAAATCAAGTATTTTAAGTTCCTCTGCATAATAATTCTTGCTTATCATTTTGTCTGTGGCTTTTTAGTTTTCTTTTACAAATTACATATTGTTTGTATAGGCATTATTAGCCTCTTTCAAATGTCTTATAAATATATTTTTCTTTATTCCTTTATTTTGTGCATATGTACATATGTTGTAGTGTGTGTGTGTTTTTCTTTTTTCACTCAAAAGCTTTGTGTTATGCTTTGGAAAACATTTCCTAGTCTCAACATTATGATATTTTGGTTGTAATTTGCATGTGGTGGTAGACCAAAGGGTGATGGAAACCTTTCCTTTTTATTACAGGCTTTTTACAGACACTGAAATCAACTGCCCTGGGAAAAGAATGACATTGAATTTAATAGAGCTGAACTTGTTTGGAATCATCAAGTACAAGATCAGTTAACCAGAAAATTGATAGCCCCATAAATTTATACGGAAACCTCTCAATGAACCTACCTACAATTCATGAGCACTTGGCAAAAAGGACACTTACAGAAAGAATCCACAGACTTGACTGTTAAGTCACATTGAGATTTAGAAATGTTGTAAACTATGTTGTAAAATATATACATGTGAATACATACACACATGCACACACACATGCACAAACATACACTTGTAGACTTAAAAATGGGCTCTTAATTGTTCTCAGAAAAATCACATACTTAAGACATTATTAGGTTTTAAATATTTTATTTCAATTTCTGCATACAATTTGTTAGCTTTATCTATAATAATAAATATATGCTAATTAGACAGGACTATGCTAATTAGAAGCTGGGGCTGTGAGGGAAGCCGGAGTCCTGGGTGACAGTGGGAAGTCAGTGCCAACAGCCAGGGAAAGGAAGGCCTACTCTTTCATGAATTTTGTGCATTGGACCTCTAGTACTAGATACATAAAGCTAGAAATTCGTGCACTGCAGCGGGGGGCGGGGTCTCAGCCCAGCCTGCACCCTCTCACATATTGGGAGCCCTCAGGGGGTGTCCTACTGACAGCTTAGGCCCACCCCCTACTCCCCTTGAGGAGCGGGTCTAAGCTGCAGTTTGGCCTCCCTTTGTGGGAGGCGACCAGGCTAATCAGGGGAAGCCACCAGCCCCATCACCCTGCTGCTGCAGCCACTGCCAGTCACCGCAGCCACCAAGGTGTTTTCATCAACATGAACTCCAATCCCTTCACCATGAAGAAATGACAACTTTATTTAGGCATTTTCAAGATGTGTCTTTCATAGGATATGACATTTCTTTCTTTTTATCCTCACCTGTGGATATGTAGCCATTGATTTTTAAAGAATGTGGAAGAGAAAGGAAAAAACAGAGAGAAACATCAAAATGAGAGGAGCACTTTGATTGGTTGCCTCCTCCATATGCCCTGACCTGGGTCCTGGCCAGGGAGGACCCTGCAACCTAGGTGCATGCCCTTGGTCACAATTGAACCCAGACCCTGCAGTCAGCAGGCTGAGGCATTATGCACTGAGCCAAACTGGCTAGGGCAGTATATGGCATTTCTTAGCCCTCCAGCAGTGGAACTTCATTTTTTTCTCTCCAGGAGTATGGTGGAAAAACCCTAGGTCACCTTTAGGGATTCTTATTACCCAAGTTACTAAGAATATTACCAGTGGCATATAGGGAACTTAGCCAATGAACGGTAAGAAAAGGTGTTTCCTCTGTAGTTCACTCCAATCACTGGCTCCACCCTGCCCCTCCAATCCCAGCTCTACAGGCCTGGGCAGAAGACCTACAAGCCCCTCTGATCACTGATCACTGGCTTCACAGAGCCCAGGCCTCTGTGATCACCAGCTCTGATCCTGCCCCTGCCATCGCTGGCTCTGCCCTTGTCTCACTGCAGCCTCTGGCCAAGGCCACAGGCCTGGAAAGAGGACCCCCAGACCTTTGCATTGCTGGCTCTGCCCATGCCCAGACCCCTGTGATCACAGGCTCCGCCCCTGCCCCACTGAACCTCTGACCAAGGCTACAGTCCTGGGCAGGGGAACTCCAGGACCCTGCTTTGCGGGCTCCACCAGTGTCCAGACCCCTGCTATCACAAGTTCCACCCCTGCCCCTCTGATCACTGGCTCTGTGGATCCCAGGCCCCTGCGATCTCTGGCCTATCCCCTGCCCAGGCCTGAGGCCTCTGGCCCAGGCCTTATGTCTGGGTAGGGCACCCTCATACCCCTCTGATCACCAGCTCTGCCCCTGTTCCCTCTGATCACCGGCTCTGCCCTTGCCCAAGCCTGAGGCCTCTGGCAAAAGCCGCTGGCCTGGGCAGAGGACTCCCAGGCCCCTCTGATGGCTTGTTCTGCCCCCTTGGGCCCCCCACCTCCCCTGCCAACCACCTGGCCAACAGGCTGGACCATTTCAGTGGCAGGGCCTGAGCAGAACTGAGCGCTGCCATCTTTTGGCTTTGGTGGCTGCCATCTTTGTGATGGAGTGATGATTAATTTGCATATCAGTCTTTTATTAGATAGTATATCAGACTTCCTGATGACACCTACATCTACATTATAAATCTCAGTGGCCCTAACACAGTAATGACCAAAGACGGGTCACCAGGAGGCTGTGTGCATGGCAAGGCGTGTGTGGGTGAGTGGGAACCTGACTCTGGGTCTCGCAGCATGGGGATACTCGGGGAAGTCCCGCGGCACCGGTGGGGCCTGGGGGCCTTGGGTCTCACTCGATTTCCCACGGGTCTGGGTCTCGTGTGATTTCAAGCACTGAGTCACTTTTGTCTTTATAATTGACTAGAGGCCCGATGCACGAAAGTCACACAAGGGGCCCGGCCCTCGCAGCCGCAGCCCTGGCTTCGTCTGGAAGGTCTTCCCAACAGCTGTTCCACTGTTTGGCCATTCAGTCAATTTGCATATTATGCTTTTATTATTATAGATTAGCAGTTACTTCCTAAGTCAACAATTTTTAACCCATCCTTATTAGTTCAGAATAATGCGACTATCTTAACTCCACATAATATTTCGCCAGTTGTGCTTCTTTTTGAACAAGCTGATTTGGTCCAATGTTAAGTAGGTTGGGTACCTTATTACTTAAATGACAATCAGCCTGTCATCTGTTTTTATTAATGAAATTGTTATGTAAAATATGCTTAGATTCAGAATGCAAACACAGAAACTCCTGTGGGTAGACATCAGATATTAATCTAACCACTTTCTGATGGTTACTTAAAAATTATGATCCATCTAACCACACTGAACTTGTCAATACTTCTCACTCAAGATTCTAGCAATAGCATTAGACATAAATTTGCTGAAATATAGAAATGCTGTATATAATTCATTCCCTTGCTTCATCAGCTAAATGGATAAAATTGAACTTGCAGTTGCCTTTTTGTTTGTAGTCAAAGTTATGAAATGTTATTGTATCAAGAGAATTTTCTAAAGGTGGGATTAAACCTTCCAATTAATCTTTTTTTTCTTCATTAGTATAAATCATTTTAATACTTTGTATAATTATACAAATTATATATGCTAACTTTAGAAGCTAGGATGACACAAAAAAGCACAAAGAAATTAAAAATAGCCCTAGCTGGTTTGGCTCACTGGATAGAGCGTTGGCCTGCGGACTCGAGAGTCCCAGGTTCAATTCCAGTCAAGGGCATGTACCTCGGTTGCAGACACATCCCCAGTGGGGGGTGTGCAGGAGGCAGCTGATCAATGCTTCTCTCTCATTGATGTTTCTAACTCTCTATCCCTTTCCCTTTCTCTCTATAAAAAAATCAATAAGATATATTAAAAAACAACTCTCTTAAAAAAATAAAAAAAATAAAAATAATTCATAATATATTATTTCAATATCTGGAGATAGCCTGCATTAACATATTTTAAATATCCAACTAAATATATAATATATTAATAGCTATCTATATTTTCCATTATTTCAAATATAATTCTATATCTACCAATTAGCATCGGAAACAAACAAAATTTATTAAAAAAAAACAAAATGAAAGCATTACATTAAAAAAAGAGACACAAAATCTAAATACAGAGACCTTACTGCGTATGCATCTTACAAGTATCGACAGCAGACTTAAAGAAATATTTTCTTTCTTCATCACCCTCAATGCTTATAACTCAGCTACATATTGCAAAATATGTGATAATTTCAGCTCCAGTGACTTCTCTCTAAAGACCATCTTAATCCTTAATAATCTCTCACCTCAGGAAATTATTATTTTTTTCTTTTCTGGGAATTAAATTCATTTCTCTTTGAGCTCCTAAGTTCAGTTCTTTTGGATATATATACTCAGATTTGGATTGCAGATATGTTAGTTCTATTTTTAATATTTTTAGAAAACATCACACTGTTTATTCATAGCAACTTCAACATGTTACATTCCCACCCATAGCACACAAGAGTTCCTATCCTTGCCAAACGTTTTTTTAAATAATAGCCATCCTAATAGGTGTGGGGTAATATCTTATTGTGGATTTGCTTTGCATTTACCTGATGATTAGTAATGCTGAGCATCTTTTTATGTACCTGTGGGCCAATTGCATGTCTTTTTAGAGAAATATCTATTCAAGACCTTTGTTCATTTTTTACATTAGTTTGTTTTGTTTTGTTTTTGCTACTGAGTTGTAGGAATTTCCTATATATTTTGCATATTAACCCCTTGTCAGATATAAGGTTTGCAAATATTTTATCCCATTCTGTATTTGGCTTTTAACTTTATTGACTGTTTCTTTTGCCATGCAGAAACTTTTTAATTTTTGTGGTCCTACTTGTCTAATTTTATTTTGTTGTCTCTATTTTCGTGTCATATCGGATAGCAACATTATAGAAATAACCTAAATACCAATCAATGGATAGATGTAAAGCAAAAGTGGTATATGCATAATTGTATATACATAAAATTATATATTATTCAGCCTTAATAAAAAGAAGACCATGTCAGATGCAAAAACATAGATGCACCTTGAGGACATTTTGCTAAGTGAACTAAGCTAGACACAGAAAGACAAACACAGCCTGACTCCACTTATTTTATTAGGTATTTGAAATTGTCAAACTCACAGAAGCAGAGAGTAGAATGATGCTTGAGGGGCTGTAGGGGAGAGAAAAATAGGGAGAATGGCAAGTAGCCTTTCAATAAGAATGAAATGTAAGTTATGCAAGAGAGTAAGTTCTAGAGATCTGCTATACAATAGTGTCTATAGTTCTCTCCTCTTCTCTCTCTCTCTCTCCCTTCTTAGAAATGAAAACATACACATGTCAGCAAATATGTGTACAAAAATCTTCAGTGTCTGATATAAGTAATTTTAAAGCATAAGCAAGAGAAAGCTTTCTAGGCAATGATAATTTTCCCACTGCTGCTAATGCATTTGACTTCAAGTAATAAATAAGTTAATGGGAATAACCATGAGGGGGACAGTTCCCAGAAAGCAGGCTCTACTTTTGATGATAAGAGCTGTAAGAAATGAGTAGTGTGATTGGGGGCCGGTTAGGATGGGGTCCAATGGGTGTGCAAGACACCATAAGGTGATTAAATTCTAGCTACTAGTGTGAAATACTAGCATATCAATCTTGCTAGTAGGCACTGACGTATAATTCATCCCCATGACTCTGTCGGAATAAGCATTTTTTCTGCAATTAATTTTTTTTAATTTATCTTTGTTGTTGAAGATATTTTAGGTGTCCCCCTTTTCCCCTCCATTGATCCCCTCAGGATTATTCCATAGCTCTCATCAACAACCAAATTAATCTAAGAATGTTATATTTAAGGATCAGAGATAAGAGATGAGGGAATAGGTTAGTTAGGATGGGTTAGACTAAGTGTTTCCTGCCACCTCACTACGCCCATCTTGAACCTAATTGCTCTTTATAACTCAGAGAACCTCTGAAACTAATATTTTCTTATGTTCTATGGACATGCATAAATTGAGATGTGTTGGGTAGGAAGATATGACAGATAGATTATAGATCAATTGATTGACTTGGGGCATTGGGAAAAAAATATGGGCTGGAAATATAAATTGAGATATTTTCAACATGTAGCTGATATGCAGGTATTTAAAACATGGAATTGGATAAGATCATCCATGAGGTATATGAAAAAAGAGAGTACAAAGGCTGACTAAGGGGCCATTTTATTCTAACACTAAGAGATCAGGAATTAGTGGAAGAACCAGGAGAGAAGAAAAAGAAGTAATCAGTAACGAGAGGAAAACCAAGGGAGTATTGTATAATAGGAACCAAGTGAAAAGAGTTTAAAAGGAATGAGAGACCAGCTTCTTCAAACATTTCTGATGTGTAAAGTAATATTAAAGCCAAAAATAGAGCTTGGGTTTTGAATCATATTGTTCAATAGTAATGTAGATTTGGGAGGATGTTGGGGCTAGTAGGAATAGAACAAAGAAGTAAAAGGAGGAGAAAACGAGATGGCGGCATAGGTGAACACTGGAATTGCTGCTGGGCACAACTATTACAAAACCACAATGAAAAGAAAAACAGACACCACCCACACCCACAGGAAGGCTGGCTGAGTGGAAATTCTACAACTAGGAAGAGACTTAGACACAGAGGAGGTGCATAAATAAAGTGCAGAGGTACGAAGGCGCGCGCTAAGGGGCTCGTGGAAAGGGTGGGAAGCAT
Source organism: Murina feae (assembly GCA_004026665.1). NCBI lineage: Eukaryota > Metazoa > Chordata > Mammalia > Chiroptera > Vespertilionidae > Murina > Murina feae. Next base: position 37,695 of record PVJC01006404.1, on the reverse strand, counting down.
TTCATACTGGAGGGAAGTACAAGCTCCTGACGGCTCTGAACTCCAGTTTCAGGTGAGTTTCTGGGGACTCAGAATCATACGGGGAGGAGCTGGACTCTCTGGCACACGTCTGGTGCCAGGAGGAACTCCAGAGTGGCTTGAGCCCCAGTGCCTCTTAGGGCAGGGCTGAGAATTGGCCATAGCTTCAGCCTGTAGAGTCCCTGAGACCCCACCCCACCCAAGCTGCATGCAGAGGCTTTTGCATGTAAAAGCTGGGAAGCTCCAGGCAGAAGCTAAAAGAACAACTCCTTAGAGATACAAGAGCCAGCGTACCCAGTGGTCAGAGTGGGACCACCCAGTCTACAACTCCTCAGACTCATAAGAGATGCACTCAGTGGGCAGACTTAGTGGGCACCAAAGCTCCACTGAAGCAAGTCTTGCTTTATGAAGGTGTCTCCAGCATAGAAGTTCTCCCACTATAGACACAGCTGATTAAAGCCACTCTGTCAACGCAGGGAAGCAGCCAAAATGTGGAGACAAAGAAACAGGTCACAAATGACAGAAATGGAGGAAAGCAAATGACTGGATATAGAGTTCAAAACCATGGTTATAAGGCTTTTCAAGAATATTCTAGAGACTGCCAATAAATTTAGTGAGACCCTCGAGCATATGAAAAAGGACCAGCTAGAAATTAAGCATACACTGACTGAAATAAAGAATAATATACATAGATCCAACAGCAGACAAGAGGATCGCAAGAATCAAGTCAAAGATATGAAATATGAAGAAGCAAAACCTACCCAGCCGGAAAAGCCAAAAGAAAAAAGAATCCAAAAATATGAAGGTAGTGTAAGGAGTCTCTGCGACAACTTCAAGTGTACTAACATCAGAATTATAGGGGTGCCAGAAGAAGAGAAAGAGCGAGATATTGAAAACCTATTTGAAGAAATAATGACAGAAAACTTCCCCTACCTGGTGAAAGAAATGGACTTGCAAGTCCAGGAAGCACAGAGAACCCAAAAAAAAAGGAATCCAAGGAGGACCACACCAAGACATATCATAATTAAAATGCCAAGGGCAAAAGACAAGGAGAAAATCTTAAAAGCAGCAAGAGAAAAGCAATCAGTTACCTACAAGGGGGCACCCATATGACTGTCAGCTGATTTCTCAACAAACTTTGCAGGCCAGAAGGGAGTGGCAAGAAATATTCAAAATGATGAATAACAAGAACCTACAACCAAGATTACTTTACCCAGCAAAGCTATCATTCAGAATTGTAGGTCAGAAAAAGAGCTTCACAGACAAGAAAAATCTAAAAGAGTTAATCACCACCCAACCAGTATTATATGAAATGCTGAAAGGTATCCTTTGAGAACAGGAAGAAGAAGAAAAAGTAAAGATAAAGATTATGAACAACAAATACATATCTATCAACAAGTGAACCTAAAAATCAAGTGAATAAAAAAAGTCTGATGAAAAGAATAAACTGGTGAAAAGAATAGAATCAGGGACATAAAAAGGGAGTGGAATGACAATTCACAGGGGGAAAGGGGTGTTGGGGGTGTGGGAAGAGACTGGACAAAAATTGTACACGTATGGATGAGGACATTCGGGGGAGGGGGGATAAGGGCAGTGGATGGGATGGGAACTGGGAGGAGGGGAACTATGGGGGGATAAAAGAGAAACAACTAATAATATGAACAATAAAAATAAAAAAAAACAAGTAAAAGGACATGATTTAGAGATAAAATGGAGAAAACATACACATTATTCTACAAAGTTTAAAAGATAAATGGATTGGTGAATATCTGAAGTGAGGTCAAGATAGATTTAAAAGGTATATTCAGAAAAAAAATTTGTTAACAGCATATCTGAATGCAATGAACTGCTTACTGGAGTGATGTCCTTAACTGGCAAAAAGGGCATGCATCTACCATATGAGTGTTGAGACTGGCTTTAGATATAGACAGCCATAACACATGTCTGGGAGTAGTCAGGAAAATGGAGTGGTCAGATACTGACAACCCTGTATGTAGTTGATTTTTTATGATCTCAAGAATTTTCTCAGTGGAGCAGAAACATAGATCAATCATCAACTGGGAGTAACATGGGGACGAAGCACTGTGGGCTTAGGGATAGAGCTACACCTGGGAATTAGTAAGCCAGGCAAGTGAGAGGGGTGTGCAAGAATATCTGACAGCACCGAGTCCACGTTATGGGTGATCAGTCAATGTGGTGGTACATTTTTCTGTAGCTATATTCAACTACACAGATATAAAGGTGGAACAGATGAATGAGAGTATTTAACCAGGTTTTAGTTTTTCAAGAGCAAATATGATGAAGGACCAAGGAAAGAGTTGAAGTATATAGACGGTTGTTAGTATAGTTTTATCATGAAATTTACTATGAATATAAAGGGAGATGAGGGCAGCATAATTAGTAGGGAAAATGAAAATGCATTGGAAGTCTTGGTGATAGCCAAAGGGGCTGGAGTACTAAAAGATGAGAGCTAGAAAGATAAGCGGTTGTATTCAGAGTAAGATTAGATAAGGAACTAGAAGCCTGGTATACAAAAATTTGTGCACTTGGGGGGGAGGGCGGTGTCCCTCAGCCTGGTCTGCACCCTCTCCAATTGGGGAACCCTCAGGGCTCCTAACCGCTCACCTGCCTTTTGGCCTGATTCCCCTAACTGCTCTCTGCCTGATAACCTGTAACTGCCTCTGCCTCAGCCCTGCCACCATGGCTTTGTCTGGAAGGATGTCCAGAAAGTCATCTGGAAGATGTTCAGTCTAATTAACATATTACCTTTTTATTAGTATAGATGCCACCTTGTCTTAAAAATGCAGGTTGTTAGCAGGTTTTTCTATTGTGGAAGGGGAGCCTGCAGTAGCATCCTGGGTTCTGACCAGGGCTTATGCACTGGTGCTTTATCTCAGCAGATGAGATTCCTAGAAGACTCTTGGACGTACCTTGAACATTTCTATTGATTTGCCAAATCCTCCTCCAAAAATGTTGAGCCACTTTAAACTCCCACCAGCAACCATGTGTGTGCCCTCTGTCCTACTTTGATGCCAATATCATTGATTTCCCCCTAGAAGCTTCTCTTCTCTCAGCCAGGTCTGCTTGGCACTTGAGCCAAACTCACTATTCAGCCTGGGACTTGATTTCTCAAGATAGAATTATGGAGGAGTAAAAATAGTGTTCCTCTACCCTTCTGAGTTTTTAGTGGAGGCCCTTGTAATGAAAGACAGATTACCAAGAGAAAAACAAAAGTTCATTAACATGTGTACCTCATGTATATGTGGGAGATCCCAGGGAAAAAGGAATAACTCCTCAAGGTGGCTTAGAGTCCAGATGTAAATACCTTCTTCCTAGGGAAAGGGGACAGGATATCTAG
>PVJC01006404.1:0-34219 GCA_004026665.1 Murina feae | reverse complement strand
GTATTCTGACCAGACCTTCCTGGGAGTGGTCATAACACACCCTGTGCTTGTAGAAAGGTGTGGGCCATATCACTAAATAAATCAGCGTCAGTTTTCTCATCTTGTGGAAAGGGAGATAAAGTTATGATAGTTGATCTCCCTTTCCATAGGTTTCCTACAGATTTGCATCTCTGCTGTAGCCCCATTGGCCCCAGCGCCTCTGCAGCTCTGGGGCTCAGAGCCACCGGGATGCCTGGCGCCCTGGAGGCCGGGTCCCTGTGCTGCTTTGGACCTCGGTGGCCCCAGCACCAAGGCGGGGCTCAGAGCCACCAGGGTGCCGGGTACCCTCCAGCCTGTCCCAGTGCTAAGCACCATGTGTGCCTGATCAGAGATTGGGCCGGGGGCGGGCACTTATTGCCGGGCGGGGCCGATTGGACATGGTGGCTTCGAGCAGCTGCTGCTTCTGACCAGCCACACACAGTGCTAAATGCCCACCCCCCCCCCTCCCCGGCACAGGAGGTGGGGCTTGAAGGCGGGTTAAAGAGCGGGCAGTAGTTGGGGCCATGTGTACCACAGAAGGTTCAATGGCATGGCACGGGCTGGTGGCCAAGTTCCTGCAGGTGCTGGCAGTGACACGCACTTACACCACAGCCTGTGTCCTAACCACAGCTGCCGCGAAGTTGGATCTGCTTAGCCTCCTCCAGCTCTACTTCAACCCGCACCTTGTGTTCCGGAAGTTCCAGGTCTGGAGGCTCCTCACCAACTTCCTCTTCTTCGGGCCCCTGGGATTCAGTTTCTTCTTCAACATGCTCTTTGTGTTCCACTACTGCCGCATGTTGGAGAAGGGTTCTTTCCGTGGCCGCTCGGCTGACTTCATGTTCATGTTTCTCTTTGGAGGCATCCTTATGATTCTGCTGGGGCTCCTGGGCAGCCTGTCCTTCCTGGGCCAGGCCCTCACAGCCATGCTGGTGTATGTATGGAGCCACTGCAGCCCTCAAGTGAAAGTCAACTTCTTCGGCCTCCTCACCTTCCAGGGCCATTCCTGCCCTGGGCACTCATGGGCTTCTCAATGCTACTGGGCAACTCGATCCTTGTGGACCTGCTGGGTATTGCTGTGGGTCACATCTACCACTTCCTGGAAGATGTCTTTCCCAACCAGCCTGGAGGCAAGAGGCTGCTGCTGACTCCCAGCTTCCTGAAGCTGCTACTGGATGCTCCAGAAGAGGACCCCAATTACCTGCCCCTCCCTGAGGAACAGCCAGGACCCCTGCAGCAGTGACCCCACCCAGGGAAGGCCAGCCCCAGGAGCTTGTTTCCCCAACATCTGTTAAGCCTGCATCCCTCCCCTAACTCCTGCTTGTAGCAGAGCAACCTGTCCTGGAGGCTGGTCATTCGAATAAAGAGTAACTTGTAAAAAAAAAAAAATTGGCCAGGGGCGGGCACTTAGCGCCAGACAGTGGCTAATTGGACACAGCAGCCCTGCACAGCTGCCGCTTCTGACTGGGCATGCACAGTGCTAAGTGCCCGCCTTGCTGCCTGCCTCCTCCCCACCTCATCCCCTGCTTCATTCCCGCTCCTGCTCACTCTGGGGTTGCCAGCCTCCATCTTGGCTGGGTTAATTTGCATACACCTGCTCTGATTGGCTGGTGGGTGTGGCTTGGCTGGTGGGCATGGCTTATGTGTCTCAGAGAGACAGTTAATTTCCATATTACTCTTTTATTAGGGTAGATAAGGGCTGGAAGTAGATAGGGTAGAAGGCAAAATCATTGGAGAGAGTAATAGGGAATCAGAAGCTACAATTGTGGAGAACTGAAGTCTTAGGTAGGTAGCAAACAAGGAAGGGTAGAGTGTGATAAAATATGTTAATTTGAGATTCAAAGCCAGGGATGTAAGAGAAGAAGAGAGAATGTTCTGACTTGTCATTGAGCTTGCCAACTCCTACTCTAGGCCCATTTGAATGAGGACTAAGGAAGGAAACAACTAACACTGAAAAGATAGAAGAAAAAGCATGTTTTGAAAGGAGAGCCAGGTCTATAAGATAACATTCATAAAAGAAGGAGTAGATACTTGCTTAACTTAAAGATATGAAATATTTTTCTGGCAATAAAAAAATAATTCCAGAGGACATACTGCAGTTTTGATATGTTAGGGAGATGGGAAGAAAGAGGAAGGAATGGGAAATCCAAAGCCCCTACTTATGGGGCTTAGACCACAGTAAGTGAAATGTAGGGGTCCTTTAAGAGATGATATAAGTACAAAAGACATAATGAGATTTATTTTGGTGAATTCAAGGTAGTGGACATTGAAGGGTAGAGAAGAATGAGCTTCTCAAACTTTTCCCTTAATCTGGAAAACAGAAATGAAGTCTAACTCAGTGCACTTTAGTTTCTTATAAGAGAAAAACTGCTCTGGATGCATATAATTTTTTCTTGCATTAATTTTCTTCTCTATACCAAATATTCAAATTAAAGCCTCACCAATTTTTGGACACTTATTCATTTTTATATTATACTTCTTTTGTTAGAAAAATTTTATGAAATGTTTCAATATATGGGATTCTTTTACCATAAGAAAATTCTACCCAAGCCCTATAAAGTTTTCTACGAAATATTACAGATAAAGTTTAAATCCCAAAATATTTAACATAAATAAAAAGGGCATCTCAGTAGATTAATAGGCAAAGAAAATTAATAAGGGATCAAAACCCAAATATTGAATAAACCAATGAAAATACTTTTAATTTCAATACATTCAATTAAGATTTTTGAATTCCTGAGTTTGAAACAAAAAGAAGAAAACGTTTTTCTCAATGTTTTTAAATACAATGTAAATTTAGAGCCATTGTAGGAAAAAACTGTGATAGATAATATAATTAATATATTCATACTAGGGGCCTGGTGCACAAATTCATGCAAGTGTGGGGTCCACCTGGTCCACCCCAATCAAGGCCGATAAGGCAGGGCCAGCTGCGGGGAGGGGCCACTGGCCAACTGCTCCCTGGTTGAACTCCTAGTTGAACTCCCAGTCAAACTCCCTATCAAGGGGACAATTTGCATATTAGCCTTTATTATATAGAATTATTATATAGGATCCATTAATCCAGCAATTTTACTCTTAGAATTCTAACCCATAGTAATAAAATCAGTAGTCCAGAAAAATATGCTTAAACTAAGGCACTTAAGGGATGACAAAGTAAGGATGTTCAAAATCTTCATCTATAAAAATGAGAATACTGTAAAAATGATCAAAATCATTTTTTAGAAACTGTACATTGAGAAAGGGCTTGTAATAATACAAAGAGCAATCTGCTATCCTCTTTATAGTCTAACACCCACAGCCTTCTATTAAGCCCTCAGAAAAACATTTGAGTCTTGATAAAAACAGAGAGCTTTATTGCATTTTAATCTGTACTATTTCCAACCCTGCTCCCCAGCTCCACAGTCACCTTGAAAACCAACCTCACAATCATTATTACAAATGAGCTAACCAGAAGCCACTGGCAGGTGCAGAACGGGTCTGGGGCTTCCTGAAAAGCCCCGCCCCTAGGAAATATTTACTGTTTGAGTTTTTTGGGAAGACCCCTAAATAAGCTCCATTCAAGGGACTTTTCTTATTGGATTTGACTTGGAACCTGCTTAGTGTAAACAATTCAATCCCCAAGGTATTCATCAGGAACAATCAGGGACATCTGGTCACATCACAACTACCTAAGGAAGTAAAAACAGGGAGGTCAAATTCACTCTCATCAACTAATTTAGAAAGAACCACTGGTGGGTGAAAACCCACAGGCATTTTGAAGTGCTCTGGCATTTTCCTGGGGATATAGAAGTCCACAGGCATGTGCATGGCTGTGCACATGCCCAGGAAAGACAGACAAATGCCTAAGCTCTCACCGCTGGCCAACCCCCAGGGCCTGTGCAAGCAGCAAGTGCAGGCTAAGACAGATGGAGAACACACATGAAATGAAATTCTGACTTTTAGGAATCAGTTCAATAAATTCACTAAATTAATGTTAACAACAACAAGCAGTACAAAAATAAATCCTAAAAAGAAGAGAAATCAGATCTCGTGAGTTGCAAAATAATATTCAAAATGTCCAGTGTAAAAAAAAAAAAAGAAAACAAATATGAGAAACACAAAGAAACAGAAAAACATGGCCCATACACAGGGAAAATAATGTAGTCAATAGAAACCATCTGATAGGAAGCTTACCATATGGTGAAATTACCAGAAAAATAAAATAAGCTCTTTTCAATATTTTCTAAGAACAAAAGGAAACCATGTTTACAGAATTAAATAAGATTTCAGGTTGCTAGTTCTGTATGTCAGAAGCTTGAAAGTAGCCACTCCCTTCCTGGACCCAGGAGTGTATGTGTGTGTGTGTATGGGGGTGGGGGGGGAAGTAGGTGGGAGGGCAATGGGCAGGGCATAGTAGAAACTGCTGTCCTCAAGATCAGGGAAACAGACAAGCATATATAGGGAGTTGTGGCTTACCAAAGCAAAGCAATGGAGTCTTGAAAATACAAAATACCATTGAAAGAAATTAAGAAAGAAAAATGAATATAGAAATGTCCAACATTCATGGATTGAAGAATTTTATGGTGTGTAAATGGCAGTTCCCAAATTCATCTAAAATTCAACCCAATTGCTATCAAAATCTTATCTAGCCTTTTTCCATAAATCAATAAGGTGACTCTAATCTAATCTAGTAAAAGAGTAATATGCAAATTACCCATCACTCCAAGACACCTAAACTATGCCCACCAGCCAATCAAAGTGACTGTATGCAAATTAACCCAGCTAAGATGGCAGCTGGCAGCCATGGAGCTAGAGAAAACAGAAGGCTTCCATTGGACCAGCCATTGAGTTGAAACTGCCTGACTAGGCCTCCACTCAAGGCAACAAAGTTTCAATTATAGAAGATAAATAAACCCCAGAAACCTGATTCCAGCCAGCTTTACTGGGATGTTGGGTCAATGGGAGCTGTGGGCAGCCTGAAAATGGTCTTCAGCCCCTCATCCAGGCTAGCCACACCTCCATGGGGTGAGGGTCCCCACTAGGGAGCTTGGCCAGCCTGCAAATAGCCATCAGCCCCTCACCCAGGCTGGCCAGGCACGCAAGCAGGTGGACATCTCCTGAGGGGTCCCAGACTGTGAGAGGGTACAGGCTGGGCTGAAGGTCTGCCCCCGAGTGCACAAATTTTTGTGCACCAGGCCCCTAGTCTAATATAATAAAAGAGTAATATGCAAATTGACCATTGCCCAAGACACCTAAGCCACGCCCACCATCCAAGCCATGCCTCCCAGCCAACCAGAGTGGCTGTATGCAAATTAGCCCAGCCAAGATGGAGGCCGGCAGCCATGGAGCTAGAGTAAACCAGAGGCTTCTGTTGCAACTGCCTGCCTAGGCTGGCTGAGCCTCTGCTCATGGCCATGCCCACCAGCCAATCAGAGCAGCTGTATGCAAATTAACCCAGCCAAGATGGAGGCTGGCAGGGCGGCTCTGCACTGGGAGCCTCCATGGCTGGCATAGCTGTGCCAGGTGTGTCAGCTCAGTGGGGGGAAGTCCGGTCTGGGGCCTCCTTGGGACATCTAGGAGCGCCCATCCCGGGTCCCCTGCCTGGCTTCGCCCCCTGGGGGCCTCCTTGGGACATCCAAGAGTGCCTGTACTGGGTCCGCAACCTGGCTCTGCCCCAGGGGCCTCCGCAGGGTGTCCAGGAATGCCTGTCCTGGGTCTGCTGCCTGGCTCTGCCCCGGAGGCCTCCTTGGGGGTGTGCGGGAGCACCCGTCCAGGGTCCACTACCTTCATCCGCCCCCAGAGGCCTCCACAGGGCATGCGGGAGCGTCTGCTGCACAGTACAGAGAATCCGAAGGCAGTCCACTGCCCGGTTCCACCCCGGGTGTGTTTGCTCAGCAGCAGGGCCCCACCGAGGGATCCTGCACCAGCGTCCGCCTTTGGCTTGCCACCCAGCTCTGCGCCAGGTGTGTCCCCTCAGTGGTGGGGGCCCACCAGGCATGTGCGATCGTGGGCCCTCCAGTGGGAAACATCCAGGCCTGCACTCACCAGCCCTACCACCCCCCAGTGCACGAACCCTGAAGGGGCTGTGGGCAGCCTGAAAATGGCCCTCAGCCCCTCACTCAGGCTGGCCAGGCATGCCAGCAGGTGGACATCCCCCCCCCCGAGGTGTCCCAGACTGCAAGAGGGCACAGGCCAGGCTGAGGGACCCCTACCCCTCAAGTGCACAAATTTTTGTGCACCGGGCCCCTAGTATTCATATAAAAGTGCAAGAGACTCAGAAGAGCTAAAACATTCTTGAAAAGAAGAAATGAGGAGGATGCATACTTCCCTATTTCAAAATTTACAACAAATTTATGGAAATCTAGATAGTGCAACACTAACATGAAGGTAGACATATCAGTGGACTATAAGGGAAAGTCCAGAAATAAATGTGCATATTTATGGTCAGTTTGTTTCAGACATCAGTGCACAAATAGTTCAATAGGGAAAACACAGGCTTTTCAATAAGTGATGCTAAGACAACTGGATATACACTACAAATGACTGAAGTTGGATCCCTAGAAATTTCTGTAGACAAAAATTAAGTCAACATTAATTGAAGAGGATGGGGTTGGGTAGTAGGAGCAGGGAAGAAATGTTAAGAAGGTTATACAGAGGAAGCAGTGTTTTGGCTGAGATTTGAAAGCTTCAGTGTATAGAGGAAGCAGGGGCAAATGGAACAGTGTTTAAAGACCTAAAAGTAAGGTCTGGAATTATTAAATTCTTTCCAAAAAAAGAAGGTGTTTCATATACATTATGGAGGATTAGGCAACTGTTTTTTAGCTATAACACCAAAACCCAAGCGACCAAAGAAAATATAGGTATGCCTGCTCTCTATCTATAAGTCTGTCTCTATTTTGCTTCATAGTTCAGTTTGTTCATTAAATTATACTTTTGAGTGAAATCATATGATATTTGTCCAGCTCTAGGGTGTTGTAGGGAGTAGAGGGATTGTGCAAAAATTGGGGGAGAGAGAGAGAGAGAGAGAGAGAGAGAGAGAGAGAGAGAGAGAGAGAGAGAGAATGAACTCATGACATGGACAACAATGTAGTGATTATAGGGGGAGAAAGGTATGTTAGGATTCATTCATTATTTAAAGAATACCACCAAGAAGATTAAATATAATCTACAGAATGGGAGAAAATATTTGCAAATAATATATCTGATAAGGTTTTCATATCCAAAATATTTAAAGATTACTTATAGCTCAACAATAAAAGGTCAATTTTTAAAAGGACAAAAGATTCAAATAGACAATTAATCCAAGAAAAGATATACAAATGACCAATAAGCACATTAAAAATGCTCAATATCAGTAGTTATTAGGAACATTCCAATCCACACCACAGAGAGATTACTTCACCCCTGCCCCCCCCTCAAGAATGGCTAAAATAAAAAAGATGGTGAAAAAACAAGTGGAAGTGAAAATGAGGATGTGGAAAAATTGTTCTTACCTATTGGTGGGATTGCAAGAGTGCAGTCACTTTGGAACACAGTTTGGCCAACCCTTACAAATGTAAACATAGAGTTTCTATATGATCCAGCAATTCCATTCCCTGGTATATACCCAAAAGTATGGAAAAGCAAATTTCCATGTAAAAAATTATAGATCAATATTCATAGGAGCATTATATACTATAGCCAGAGATGTAAACAAGTTAAATGTCCATCAACTGATGAACAGATCAAATATATGGTATATTCGTTCTGCGGAATCTTATTCCACAATAAAAAGGAGTGTAGTATCTATCCATGCATGCTATAACATGAACTTTGAAAACATGATGTTAGGTGAACAAAGCCAGTCACAATAGACCATGTGTTACATGTTACATGATTCCAACGATATGAAATGTTCAGAATATGCAAATCCATAGAATTGAAAATGAGGGAAAGCAGAGTGGGAGTGAGTGTTCATGGATAATTGCATTCCTTACTGGGATGAAGACACAGCTCTAAATTTAGATAATGATGGTGTTCGCCCACAACTATGAATATACCAAAAACCACTGAATTCCCTACTGTAAAAGGATGAATTTTATGATCACTAAATTAAATCTCAATAAAGCTGTTATTTAAAAAATGTGCACACATCCACAGACACCCAGTCCTTAAGAATACATATTTACTGCAGTCCAATATAGTATACATATGCACAGACACCAGATTGTTTATTGTAACATAGTTTGTTATGACAAAAACAAAACAAAAACTTTGAGAGGGTGGGGGAAGGGCCATTTAAAGAAAAAGGAACTTGTGGAATAAATTATGACATTCATTTCATGAAAATTAAGCACCCATTAAACAATGTGTTAAATACCATTTAAGGTAACTCTCACCAAGGCAAAGTGAACAAAGCTAGATGTAGAGAAACAGATGAATTATAAGCCTATTTTTATAAAGAATGACAACTACCAAGTGTTGGCCATGCACCTTAGGGTCTTGGGTTGGATTCCTGATCTGGGTTCATGGGAAGCAAGTGATCGATGTGTCTCTCTCACATGGATATTTCTCTCCCTCTCTTCCTTTCCACACACTCTGTCTCTCAAAAAAGAAAAGAAAAATGAATGGAAAAAACATCCTCTGGGGAGAATTTAAATTAAAAAAAAAAAAAAACCTAGCCAATGTTGCTCAGTGTTTGAGCATGGACCCATGAACTAGGAGATCATGGTTCAATTCCCCGTCAGGACACATTCCCGGGTTATGGGCTCAGTCCTCAGTAGAGTCATGCAGGAAGCAAACTACCAATGATTCTCTCTCATCATTGATGTTTCTGTCTCTCTTTCCCACTTCCTTCCTCTCTGAAATCAATGAAAAAAATGATAAAAAATAAAATAAGTTCCTTTTCCATGGGTAACTTCATATTAAAAGTCAAAATCTCCACTTTACATTCCCACCAGCAATGAATGAGGGTTCCTTTTTCTCCACAACTTTTCTGACACCTGTTATTACTTGTCTTTTTGATAATAGCCAAGGAGGGCGGGGGAGTTGTAAAGGGTAAAGCAGGTCAAATATATGGTGATGGATGAAGATTTGACTTTGTGTGGTGGGCACACAATTCCATATACAGAGAATATATCACAGAATTGTACACTTCAAACCTATATCATCTTGACATTTTAATTAAAATATAAAAAATTAAAAAGTTAACATGCTAGTTTAGTCTTTTCTTTATTTTTTGAGTTCAGTAAGTTAGAATCTTAACAAAGTTTTTAGCATGGTTTAAGTTGCTCTATTCACATACAAATGAATGGGACATATCAAAATGTTATTTTTTAAATAAAGAAGAAAAGCCAGCTAATTTTCCCTCAAAATTTGATTAGAGAAACGAGTGTCTTGTCAGTTTGTTTTAAATAGTGTTAAAAATAAAAAGCCTTTAATCCCAGAGTCAAAGTCCCCCAATGCACAAAGAGTTCTGTATTTGCTCTTTTACAGGGTGAGTAAGGTTTCTGGAGAATCACTTTGACTTTATTAAGGAAATCATCATAGGCTCAGTTAAATAGAAATAGAAGTCAACATAGGCTGAAACAGTCAATGCAGGGCATGAGTTCCTTAATGACTCAGAGGTTACCCGCATGCAGGAATGGGATTCTAAAAGAGATAGGATTTATTATCCTAAACATGTGAAAATTCTAACTCTAATGATATGATCCTGATTTTTAAAGCTCAACCTTAACTTTAAATCAATTCTATGACTGTCAGTCTGATCATATATTTTGAAAGCTCCCAGAGCATTACCTTGGCCTTTCATAGCTTCCACTAAGCAATGCCTCCCCCACTCCTCTGGGCCTCTCTGTGCTCCTCAGGGCTCCTCTCTAATCTTATACTGCAAACATTTAGAAAATCGGGCCATCTATATTTATTCCTCACTGGCAGATCTTAAAGAGCAGAGCAATATTTTTATTTTTGAGAGCTTTTTACTCATTATAGTGCTTGTGTCATATAAAAAAAGCAATAAATATTACCCAAGTTTATGAATGAACTAATTACATGTATTAATGAGTGAATCTACATATAAAATAAAGAATGAGTGAATGGACACATATAAGCCAAACTATCTAATCTAATAAAAGAGTAATATGCAAATTGACCCTCACTTCGTTACACCTAAGCCACGCCCACCAGCCAAGCCACACCCACCAGTCAATCAGAGTGGCTGTATGCCAATTAACCCAGCCAAGATGGCGGCCGACAGCCACTAAGTTAGAGCAAACTCTGTTGCACCAGCGATTGAGCAAACTGCCCTCCTAGGCTGGCTGGGCCTCTGCTCAAGGCAACAATATTTCAATTATAGAAGCCACAGAGCTGAAGCAAACAGTAGGCTTTGTTGCTTGCCTAGGCCTCGGCTCAAGTCAACAAAGTTTCAATTATAGAAGATAAATAAACCCCAGAAACCTGATTCCAGCCAGCCTCGCTGGGACCTTAGGTCAATGGGAGCTGTGGGCAGCCTGAAAATGGCCCTCAGCCCCTCATCCAGGCTGGCCACACCCCCATGGAGTGAGGGTCCCTACTGGAAGGCTTGTCCAGCCTGCAAACAGCCATCAGCCCCTCACCCAGGCTGGCCAGGCATACTAGCAGGTGGACATCCCCTGAGGGGCCCCAGACTGCGAGAGGGCACAGGCTGGGCTGAGGGACCACCTGCTCCAAGTGCACAAATTTTTGTGCACCGGGCCTCTAGTAATTAGGATAATTTTGAACTCATTGTATGGGAAATAGAGAATGGTCAAAGAGTGAAGAGAAGGAAATATATCACCATCTTCGTGCTAATATCTAAGGAGATATGGGAACAGAGAGGACAACCTGGTAATAATAACATAGATATTTTTACTTTAAAAGTAGGAAGAAAAACTAACTGCTGATACTTTATCAGTAATATAATTTTCTAAATAAAAATATCCTTCCCCACAAAGCACATACACACACATACACACACAGGGTCATTGTCTTCATTACCATTCAAGTAAGGGCAGCAAGGAAGAGTGGGCATCCTGTCTTCACAGTATGAGGTCCAGGGCTGAGAGGGTAGAAGAGTAATCCACTAAGTATACACACATTTCTTTATTTTATACATTTGAATAAAATAAAAAAGCACATATAGTCATTCTTGTTATAAAGTATTGCTTTGACAACCACCTGCTCGACTACCATTTATTGCTTGTATTTAACATAATTGAAACTATATTGATAACATCAATTCATGCAGAGAAAATGAAGCAAAATGAATAGGAGACATAAAAACATATTGCCTGTACTGTGAAAGCCTTTATAATTTGGTAATACTTTTTTGCATTTTAATTATAGCCCTAAGGTTTTCAAAATCCAGGGTAGAAACAGTAAAAGGTGGTGTTTTTGACGTTGTAGATTGTAATTAAGATTCCAATAATGCTCCCGTGATAGATAAAGGCATACTTGTGTCAAACGGATGGCTGTCCCTTTGTTTGGAGGTTGTGGGGACAGAGTCAATTTTGTAGAACAGAGGAGATAAGATATCAAGTCACGCGCGCCCATGCGAACGTGGCAACTGCCCCTGTGACTCTACCTGCATTGTTACACAGCAATCCTCTTTCATTCTGTTTCTGTGAGTTAATAACTTGGGTTTAAACTTAAGCTATTGGATGTGGAGGAGTAGAATTCTTAGCATTAACATATTTTTAAGAACAGCAGATGCACATTGAAAGTTCTAAGAGTAATTTTCAAGCTCAGAAGGGAAGAATAGTGACTTCAGTGGAAAGAACACAGGTCGAGCACTGGCAAGGCCAGGAGGCAGCGGTTTCATTCAGGGGCTCAGCACCAAGTAGCTTTGAAGGCGGTGGGAACATGACTCCTCCACAAGGCAAGGGCGAGCTCTCCTTTCCTCTGGAGGTGCCCACTGTGTCCCTCGGGAATCTGAGATGCCTATGTGCCCTCCATCAGGCCTACTGGGGAAATGGTAGCGCAGCCGTGGTTCTGGGCTGGATTTGCTCACTGAGGAAATCTCTGACTGCCTCCTGGACAGCTCTTTTCTTCCTCACCTGGGAACAGATAAAATGCACTCAGTCCTCTGCTTCTTGGCTCATAGTTAGATTTTCTGCCAAGAACAGGTTTTCTACCAAGTACACATCTTTATAAAGTTTGCCACTGAGGAAGCTGTTCCGAGTTGTTTTGTATTGACCACAGCCCTGCATCCTTATCTTGTGTTTGTTTTCCCCCTGAATAAAGTTGTATTTCTATTTGGTTCACTGCTTGGGAGAGGGCTTAATGGGGGTTAAAAAGCTGCCTCATGGCTTCATGGAGCAGCTCAGACAGAAGTCCTGACAGCAGGGACACATGCCCGGGCCTGCAAGACCCTCAGGCTCTGGAGGCTTCCACCCTGCTTGAGGGTGAGCGCTTGGAAACATATTCGCCCAGCCGCGTGGGGCCGGCCAGCCTGTAGACGTGAGGCAGGTGGGCTCCCATCTTCTCGATGAGCTTTGCCTTCTCACCTAGGAAGTGGCTCTGCAGGAAGGCAGAGTAGGATAGCCCTGCTTCCTCATCTTAGCTATGATTTGTAAGCAATATAAAGAAAGTATTACAGCTCCATCCGCCTGGAGAAGTTCCACTGTGTACACATGGTAGAAGTTCTTTTTGATAAGAATTTATACCTAAGAAAGCAATACCCCATGGTCTTTAGCATGGATTCTAGAATCATATAGAAATCTGGCTCTCTCTGCTACTTTCCAACATGTGGCTTGGCCAGCTAACACTTCCCTAGCTTCTAGGTCATCATCTACTTCATGGGCATGATGACCTCTCCATCAGCCACTCCTTGCACACTGCAAGCTCTTCAGCCCCATCCCTCATTCAAACCAGTGCTCCCTGACAAGTTTGCATAGACAGTCTAGTTTCATTAAGGTGCAACCTTACTGCCTTGGCTCATGTGAACCTGTGCCTGCTGGGTCCTGCCCCAGGGGGCTTCTCTGATGGGCAGCCTGGGACCTTCTGAGCAAGCACCTGGGTGCTCCTGCATCTCATTTCATATGCACAGGGCCATTAAGGCCCCACAGAGCCAACTTTGACCATTGGTGGATGGGATTCAATGAAAACAATGGTCCTGCCTTTCTTTCCTGCAGCAAGTTGTGAGAAGTATTTCCTAAGCTATTCTGAATGACCTGTGCAATCGCACCACTAGTCAACCATAGGCGCTGCATTTTGTGTTAGCTCTGCAAGCCAATGGACACTGTTTTCATTGGGATAAATGTGACCTGTTATATTTTCAAAGACTTCTCTCAGTGACTTAAGTGTCAGGAAAAGTAATGACTACAAAAGACACATGATAATGTCATGGGAAAACATTAATCATAGATTTATTAGGACTAGATCATAATTCTCATGGAGGAATGATATATTTGTCTCCTATTTGAAAAATAAGATCATGGACTGGATCATTTCAATGGTCTGTTCCAATGCTAGCTCACTGTGGATTTTGTCCCCAGGTTACTACCCTTCTCCTTTTGCCCATTGATTCTTATAAATCAACTAGAGGCCTGGTGCACAAAAATTTGTGCACTCAGAGGGGAAGGGGATCCCTCTGCTCGGCCTGTGCCCTATTGTAGTCTGGGACCCCTTGAGGGATGTCCACCTGCTGGCTTAGGCTCACTCCCTGGGCGATTGGGCCTAAGATGGCAGTCAGACATTTCTCTGGAAGCCCAGGAGCCCTTGGGGGATGTCCACTTGCCAGCAGGGAGCAGGCCTAAGCTGCAGTTGGACATCCCTGGCACTGCTGAGGAGACAGGAGAGGCTCCCACAACCACCGCTGTACTGGCAGCCTTCTGGTTTGTGGCTGAGCAAAGCCCCGCCCTCCTCCCCCCCCCCCCCCCCCCCCCCCCCCCCCCCGTGGGAGTGCTCTGACAACCAGGGGCAGCTCTTGCATTGAGCATCTGCCCCCTGGTGGTCAGTGTGTGTCATAGTGACCAGTCATTCCCACTGGTTCTGCTGTTAGGGTCAATTTGTATATTACCCTTTTATTATGCAGGATTATATAGGATAGAGGCCTGGTGCATGGGTGGGGGTTGGCTGGTTTGCTCTGAAGGGTGTCCCGGATCAGGGTGGGGTTCCCGCTGGAGTGCCTGGCCAGCATGGGTGAGGGGCTGATGCCTATTTGCAGGCTGGCCACATCCACTTCATGGTGGGGTTCTGCTGGGGTGCCTGGCCAGCCTAGGTGAGGAGAGCTGATGGCTGTTTTCAGGCTTGCCACAGCCCCATCAAGGTGGGTGTCCCCCCCCCTGGGGTGCCTGGGCTGCCTGGGTGAGGGGCTGATGGCTGTTTGCAGGCTGACCACAGCTCCTATTGACCCAATGTCCCAGTGAGACTGGCTGGAATCAGGTTTCTGGGGTTTATTTATCTTCTATAATTGAAACTTTGTTGCCTTGAGCAGAGGCCAGCCGGCCTAGGCAGACAGTCTACTCCATCGCTAGTGCAACAGAAGCCTTCTGTTTTCTCTAGCTCCGTGGCTGTCAGCCTCCATCTTGGCTGGGTTAATTTGCATACAGCTGCTCTGATTGGCTGGTGGGCATGGCTTAGGTGTCTCAGAGTGATGGTTAATTTCCATATTACTCTTTCATTAGAGTAGATTGCAAAGCATTATTACACATAAGAAATATTATTTATAAAATTCCCCTCTTTGAAAAAACATGTATATTCATGTATATGCATGTATACATACCCATACACATTTACATAATAAAATTATTGAGTATATATTTTAGAATTAGAATATAATTAGTAATTAGATTACTCAAATTAAAATAATGCATTTACTTTAGATATAATTGAAGATAAAAATGAAAATAGTGTCATAATGATTTGGATAAGCATCAGTTTCACAATTAGCCATTTGGATTTATCCTTTTTGAGAGTCAGTGAGTTTAGGGCCATGGCTGGGACCTATCTTCCTTTTATTAGTTTACTTACATCCTTGGTGTCTGGTCTCAAGGTCTTTTTATGGTGAGTGCGACAATTGAAGCATGTGTGTGACAAGACAGGCACTACTTGGTTCCCTCAGGAGCCAATGTCCACATAATCAGAGTCCAGTAATGTTATTTTCCAAATGTCATCTGGCCCATATGATTTTATCATGTGCTTTATTTTTCATTACTCTTGACTGTGTTTCAAGGCTTTTAAAAATTTGTTATTATCCTGTCATACATATAAGCAGTAGCTGCAAAATACATATAATGGTGTGTTTGTGACCAGAGGCAGTTAAAGATGAAAAGGTATTTTGCAGCAATAAAAGTTCATTTTGATCAATCTTTTGCCTTTACATATATCACATGTCTGTTTTGTTATTGTAGTTGTTAGATCTCTGAGATGCCAATAAAATTACTAAAAATCCATTTCCTGCTATGTTCTTCTTCCGTAATTCTAAGCTTTCCTCCATGACAAGTATTTAAAATTATAATTTTTCCTATAATTAGTAACCAATATCCTCCTCAAAAGTATTATTAATTTGGTTAGTTGTCTTTCAATCTTTACTATTTAGGTTAAGGAAGAATACTAGTTTAAAAAGCATGAAGAGATGAAATATATAGTCCATGTATCTAATGAGATAATGGTTGCAAAATTGCCTTACTCCCTGTAATACTCTCTGATAATGTAAATGACTAATTTGCAAAACAATTTCCCTGTAACTGAAAAATTTACTTCTTTACTTAGTTACTGAAAATACTCCTTTACCTACAAATATTAAATGTATGGACACACATATGTCTGTGCATCTCTCTGGGTCTATCTACTGGTTTTACTAAAGAAAGGTCATTAGTCATAGGTGTAGTACTACAGATCAAACATGGACAAAATAGAAAAAACTACTGCTTACATACCAAATTTTATTTGCTACTACTAAGCCTCTCCAACCATCTTAAAAGTACTGTTTCAATAAGATAAACAGAGGCAAATGGCCAAAAAAAATCTCCAGTAGACAATATTTTAGTTAAAAGAACAGTAAAGAGAATTGGAGTTTTTAAAAAATAGTAGTCAAGTGTCCAGAGAGTTCTGTGGTCAGATCCCTTTTTGTAATGTGAAGGACTTGTAAAGCCACAATGCCTGGAAATACCGCCTCAGGGCTTTGTGTAAGAAGCTGAGTTGTTTGCTGGGAGCACAGACTTTGCTACATAAAATGCTATCAGGTGAGCCTAAGCCCCCATGTTCTGTCCCTCGGAGGGCCGAAGGGCCCCCTATTTCTCTTCCCCTACATCCACAAAATCAACACAGCAAGATTATCCTTCATATTAACCCAAAGTAGCATGTCCAAACTCTCTTCTAAGTACATTGTTCTCATGCTTCATATCCTTCAATACATTTCAACAGACTTGAAGATAAAATCCAAACTTGCTAAAATTGCTCCTAACACAGAGTGTCAATGCCTGATTCTCAAGTCTCTAGTCTCTCTGATACCTCAGGTTTCATTTGTTTTGAAATATACTTGATCTCACCTCCAAAAACTTAATGCAGATTTCTTATTCCCTTGCTAATCCCTTCATCAGGTCCCTGACTCCAAACATTGTCTTCAGAAGACAAAGCAGAGTCAATGCTCATGGAAAATGCTCCAACAAAGCCTTGACCTTCTTCTTTATGACATCCATGGTCATAGTAAGAGATGGTTTAACTTTAGTTTTTCTTACTGAAATGTATATTCATGTGTATAGAATAGAAAAACAGTTTTGTATTATTCACTGGTATAGCATCATTGGCTAAGCATAGTGCTGGCACATAGAAAGTGCATACTAAATGTGTGCTTAAAAAATTAGTAAATGAAATAGAGCTTTGTATTGAGATTTTCTTTTCAAAAAAATCCTGCAAAGAAGTAGCTTGAAGTCATCAAAAAACAAAACAAACAAACAAACAAATAAAACAAGGAAAGTAGAAAAGACCCAGCATTCAAATTTCTCCAAAAGCTGGAACTATACAGAGAAACAATGTATTAAAACCAGGTCAAATTATTTTAATAAAATTAGTTGCTTGACATTTAACATACATTGAAGACTAGGAAGTAAACCAGTTTAGTGGTTTGCTACTTTTGCAAAAGAGCTTTCTTATATAACCAAAATGACAAAGAATAGACCTTGTTTTGAGCTGAATATTTTGAGTGCAGTTCAAAGGTCAAGAAATGAAAAAGGGTGGTTCATTTCTTTTATTTAGCTGATCTTTTACAAGAGATACTTTAAATCATTTCAAATGCTTTGATTAACCTTGACTCTTAGCTACATTTGTAAAGATCAATGATTTGAGTTTTTCTCACTTTAATATAAATTGTTCACAATTTTCTTTATATACTATAGATTTGGAAAACATTTAGATCAAGGAAAATACTGATTTAAGTAACCTCAAGTTTAATTATTTACTTAAAGACAAATTTGTGTGTGTGTGTGTGTGTGTGTGTGTGATTTTTCTAAATTACTATATTTTGATCTGGCAAACTGTATATCTATTTGAATGTAATGCATTTTTTTAAAAAAATATTTTTATTGATTTCAGAGAGCTAGGGAGAGGGAGAGAGATAGAAACATCAATGATGAGAGAGAATCATTGATTGGTTGCCTCTTGCATGCTCCCTACTGGGGGCCAAGCCTGCAACTGAGACATGTGCCCTGACCTGGCATGTGTAGTGGCCTCCTGGTGGATAGCTCCATGCTCCACCACTGAGCCATCCCAGTCATAATGCATTTTTATTGACATACGATGTTGTTGTCACTACAGGACACATTTCATTATCTTTTTTGTTTGATAGTTTATATTTTTCTCTGGCATGAATTCTAGTTATTGCTACTCTGAAAGAAATATGAACATAACACTTTGTCAAAACTCAACTTGTCAAAAAATTGTGAAATGATTAAAGTTCCATTTTCCCAAAAGTCATCTTAAAAAAAATGATCTTCTTTTCTATTCTTATTTTAGACAAAAAA
Source organism: Murina feae (assembly GCA_004026665.1). NCBI lineage: Eukaryota > Metazoa > Chordata > Mammalia > Chiroptera > Vespertilionidae > Murina > Murina feae. The sequence goes on along the minus strand of PVJC01006404.1, from coordinate 16,265 downwards.
ATTACAATTCATTAGTGAGAATAAACAAACATTGTTTTAATCCCGATTTTTTCCATATCCTATATAATAAAAGGCTAATATGCAAATTGACTGAACAGCAGAATGACTGTTTGCTATGGTGCACACTGACCACCCAGGGGCAGGTGCTCAACACAGGTGCTTCCCCCTGGTGGTCAGTGCACAGGGGAAGCTCTGCTCAGCCAGAAGCTGAACTCACAGCTGGGGAGTACTGTGGAGGTGGCAGGAGCTTCTCCCACCTCTGCACCAGTTGTACAACTCCCAAGGGATGGTGCAGGCCGGGCTGAAGGACCCCCCCCTCCCCTGCATGAATTTTGTGCACCGGGCCTCTAGTTAATATATGATCTCATCTAATAAAGAGGGAATATGCAAATTAACCTTAACAGCAAGATGGCTGTGCCCACAATGGAGGTCGGGATTTCGTAACACAAGATTGCTGCACCCACAGCAGAGGCCAAGTTCCTGTAATGAGCCTTAAGGAGCCTTAAGGAGCAATCAGCAGGGACCTGAGGCTATGTCCTCTGCCTGGTGGGGCTTGATGGGGGTGGGGCTGGCCAGGTCTGGATCTAGCCCAATGAGGGGAAAGCTGGGGCTGGGTCTCATGCAATTTCAAGGCGCATGTGGGTGGGCTTGACTCTGGCTTTTTTATATTGTATAATGAAATGTATCAGCATTTGAACAAACTGTATAATTTAGTGAACCAATGATTTTCCTAAAATCATTCACAGACAAGATTTATTAGAAGGGCAAAGGAGAGCAAGGAGCAAGGGGTTTTTATGTAACACTAGAGACCTGGTGCATGAAATTTGTGCATGGGGGGAGGGGTCCCCTCAGCCTAGCCTACACCCTCTCCAATTTGGGACCCCTCAGGGGATGCCTGACTGCCAGGTTAGTCCCTATCCTCAGGATCAGGCCTAAACCAGCATTTGGATATCTCACAATCCGGGACTGCTGACTTCTAACTGCCCACCTGCCTGACTGCTTATCACCCCTACTGAGCCTGCTGCCAGTCTGATCATCCTTAACTCCTCTGACTGCTGGCCTGGTTTCCCCCAACTGCCTCCCCCCACATGACAACCTGGTCACCCTCAAATGCCCCCCTTGCTGGCCTGGTCACCCCTAACTATCCCTCTGCCAGCATGGTCACCTCATATTGCCCCTGTTGGCCTGGCCACCCCAATTGTCCCCCTGTCAGCATCGTTGACCCTCACTGTCCCCCTCTGGTCACCCTTAATTGCACCCACCTGCCAACCTGGTCACCTCAAACTTGCCCCCCCTGCTGGCCTGGTTGCCCTTGACTGCCCCCCTCTGCCAGCCTGGTCTCCTCTCACTGTTGACCTGATTGCTGCCAACTGCACCCCCCGCCTGTCTGGTCATCCCACACAGCCTGCTGGTTGGTCATTTGGTCACCCCTCACTAACCCCCCTGCAAGCCTGGTCACCCCACACTGCCTGCTGTTCAGGTTTTTGGTTGCCCCTCACTGCCCCCTCTGCTGGCCTTGTTGCCCCACTCAGCCTGTTTGATCATCTGATCAGTCATCCATTCAGATGCGATGGTTCCTGGTTCTTTATATATAGACTAGGGGCCCGGCAAATTTTTGTGCACTCGGGAGGTCCCTCAGCCTGGCCTGTGCCCCCTCACAATCCGGGACCCCTCTGGGGATGTCCACCTGCTGGCATGACTGGCCAGCCTGGGTGGGGGGCTGATGGCTGTTTGCAGGCTGGCCAAGCCCGCCAGTGGAGACCCTGACCCCATGGGGGTATGGCCAGTCTGGGTGAGGGGCTGAGGGGTGTTTTCAGGATGCCCACAGCCCCTTCAGGTTTTGGGTCCCTACTGGGGTACCTGGCCAGCCTGGATGAGGAGCTGAGGGGCATTTTCAGGCTTCCCACAGTCCCTTCAGCTGAGGGGCTGATGGCTGTTTGCAGGTTGGCCAAGCCCCTCCAGTGGCATCCCTCACCCCATTGGGGTGTGGCCAGTGTGGGTGATGGGCTGATTGGTGCTTTCAGGCTGCCCACAGCTCCCATTGACCCAGTGTCCCAGCAAGGCTGGCTGGAAGCAGGTTCTGTGGTTTGTTTATCTTCTATAATTGATGCACTGTTTCTTTAAGCCGGGGCCTAGTAACGAAACCTCCTCTCTGCTTCACCTCGTGGCTTCTATAATGAGACAATGTTACCCTTAGTAATCAGGCCAGGCCTGCTGTCTATGATTGATACTTTGTTGCAAATATGTTTTGCCTGGAGTTAGGATAAGCCGAGTGGGCCACAAACAGTTTCAGTTTCACTCCTGCTGCAATGGAAGCTGCTATTTACTCAGCTCTGTAGTGGCAACCTCCATGTTGGCTAGGCTAATTTGTATACAGTCACTCTGATTGGCTGGTGGGCATGGCTTAGGCATCCCAAAGAAATGGTCAATTTCAATATTACACTTTTATTAGTTTAGACTAGAGGCCTGGTGCACAAAAATTTGTGCACTTGGGGGGGGGGGTCCCTCCACCCGACCTGTGCCCTCTCGCAGTCTGGGATCCCTCGGGGGATGTCCACCTACTGGGGTGCCTGGCCAACCTTGGTGAGGAACTGATGGCCATTTCAGGCTGCCCACAGCCCCTTCAGGGTTTGGGTCCCTACTCAGGTGCCTGGCTGGAAGCAGGTATCTGGGATTTATTAACTTATATAATTGAAACTTTGTTGCCTTGGTCCCCCACTCGAAGCCTGGGTTGCCCCTGGCAACTCAAGGTCCCAGCCCAGCAGGTATCCGGGGTTTGTTTATCTTCTATAATTGAAACTTTGTAGCCTTGAGTAGAGCTCAGGGCCTGCAAGGCCCTGGCTTCCTCCACTGCCCTGGGAAACTCCAGGTCTGTGGCCGCCGCTATCTTAGTTGAGTTAATTTGCATATTTGCTCCTGATTGGCTGGTGGGCATGGCTTGTGGGTGTAACAGAGTGAGGGTCAATTTGCATATTACTATTTTATTAGATTAGATAGGATTAGAAGTTCATTGTGACTAACCTTTAAGAAAGTATCAAGTTTTGGTATCATATCAAAGAATAATAGTCTTAATCATCTGGAAGTTTTAAAAATATTCCTGTTTTTAACTATGTAGCTGAGCAAGACTGAATTTTCCTCATGAACTGAAGTACCATGTTGCAGCACACTGAATAGAGGCTGAGATAGATATCAGGCAATATGTAAAACAATGTTGCTTCCAACTAAATGTTTTCTTTTAAAAATATAGTTAGGACTTAGCCAGTGAAGCTCAGTGACTGAGCATCAACCCATGAACCAAAAGGTCCCTGGTTTCATTCTAGTAGGAGCAGATGCCCAGATTGCAGGCTCAATCTCCCAAAAGGCAGTCAATCAACGATGTTTCTCTCTCATCAATTCTTCTATCTCTCTATCCCTCTTCCTTTCTCTCTCTCTCAAAATCAATAAAAACATAATTTTTAAAAAACTAAAAAAATATGTATATACTTATATTTCATGAAATCTGCTATTTTGGGCAACATTTTAATTGATTTAATACAGACATTAAAAATAAATCCATTCATATGTACAATTAAAATGCACAATATTTTGACATTGCTTTGATATATGTTTGAGTCTTACCTCACCTATTATCACCATTTCTCTAGTCAAAATAATTTATTCTAACTACTGGAAACCTGGTGTACAAAATTCGTGCACTGGATGGGGAGGTGTCCTTAAGTGAAGCCTGCACCCTCTCGAATCTGGGATCCCTCAGGGGATGTCCAACTGGCAGTTTAGGTCCAATTCCTTGGGATCAGGCCTAAACCAGCAGTCAGTCATACCTCTCACAATCCGGGACTGCTGGCTCTCAGCTGCTCACCTGTCTGCCTGATTGCCCCTAACCTCTTCTGCCTGCCAACCTAATCATCACCTAACCACTGCTCCACCATACTGACCGACGCCTAACTCCTCCCCTGTTGGCCCAATCACCCTCAACTGCCCTCCCCTGCTGGTCTGGTCACCCACAACTGCCCTCCCCTGCTGGCCATCTTGTGGCTATGAGCGCCACCATCTTTGAGAGGTGTCAGTCAATTAGCATATTCCCTCTTTTTAGATAGGATAGATAAGAAGCTGCCTTATAACTGAGAAATAAACTTAGGAGGGTCCTTAAAACATCTTATTATGCCCTTCTCTCATTTCTCACCATCACCTCCTGGCACTCATCTCTGGAGCTTTTGTAAAACTCTCTGACCTGAGAGACTCCAATATGACAGCTAGACTGGTGCAGAATCCTAAGTGTGACACCATCAGTGTTGCTCTTTCTATGTTGTACTTCAAACATATTTCTTATGCAAAGTAAAAGCATTAAATAATGAAACAAAGAGAGGAAGAAACCAAGAAAGTGAACTCAAATATCTTTTTAAGTGAATTCGTTGACTGTTGAGAAAAAAATTCAGCCAAGCAACTGCCAAAAAATTAGCCTAAAAAAAGAAGAAAAAAAAGATAATCACAGACTAGCCCTTCATTTTGCCACATGTTAAGCACTCTTTTAAAATCTTTCAATTTCTAAAATAAGCCATGAAAAATCTTAAATAGTGTTGAGAGTAAAAAATGAACATTTGTGGTGTTATACATTTTTTGTTTTGTGGGCTTGACAATGACTATTCTAAGCCACTGAACAGATAGCCCTTTATTTATAAGTACCATCTTTACCCCAGGAAGCTACTGACATTCAGGAAGAAAAATGTTCAGCGCCAGGAATAATAGTGATGAAAGAACCCCTGTGGCTGTAATTCTCACCTTACGCAAGTATTTCTTTAACAACTCACAAGCAAACCTCTAGAAATCTACAATAGAAAAACCAGGAAAATGCATTTTGGAAAAGCTAAGTTATGTTTTCAACCTAATGCCTGCAGTGTTTTCTTTTGTTTTTAACCTTGGGGAATTTTTATTAATAATTTGGAGCCTTAAATTCTCTGTCTTGACAAATACGTTTTTAATCTCTTTTTTCCTTGAAGACTATGAGGTTTGGTTTTGTTTTTACTGTGAAGGTACAATATAGTTAAAAACTATTAGCTGATTGCCATTTTCACATGTGTGAACCTCTAAATTAGAAGAAATAGAACCAGAATAATGAAAAAAAGTACTTCCTACTCTTATTAGTCATTGTTTTGCTTTCTAAATTCCATATATAGGTATATAGGATATGTTTTTATTAGAAAATTTTACTCATAATATACATATTTATAACATTGTATAGTATTGTTTGACTTATTCAGTTCATTGCCAATAAAATGAGCAATCCTTTTGCTTACTGATGCATTATTCAAAGTGTTTCAATTTTATACTGTCAGTGATTCCCTTAAACAAGTCTGTATATTTGACAGATGTTTAGCATAGATAAACTTCAGATTTATATTGTCACCAGAGAAATACAGGACATCTGGCATTTTGGAAAATGAACCTTTCTTGACTTATTTAAGCATGGTAAATGTATCAACATGACTGTGATTCTGGCTTCTATAGTAATAAACTCTACGACTAATGAATCTGAGACTAACTCAAATACCCATTCGCTCCCCAGCCTCACTGGAATAACTCTCTAATCTATTGTTTTCCTTATAACTATTCTTCTAATTCATTGCCTAATTGCCTACGATATAAAGAGGCATTTCGTCTAAATGCAGCAGCATCAGTAAAACAAATGAGGCTAGACTTTGACTATGCTATCCATTCTAGTGCTTAATCACTTATCCCCAGAAGGGCCTCTTCCCTCTTCCATTCCTCTCCAGCAGCACTCAGGTACATATTATAGAAGCATTTTATTAGTTTTGCATTTTACTGAATATAAACTTACGTGTGGGAAAGTTTACACAGTGAAAAGTCACGTGGCAGATACATTTTTTTTAAGTATTAAAATGTTTCCTGCATGTCCTACCCTAAATTCCTCTTTCAGTAATATTTGGAAAATAATTTTGCACAAATTAAATTAACATAACCTACTATAATACAGAATAGAAAAATATATCCACATGCTCCCAGAAGGCTAATCAAGAACGTTTGTCAGATTTCACTGCAGATTCTATAGCGAGGGCACCACAGAATGGAGACAAAATAAACAGGCGTGGTTACCCTCTGCCTAGTCTATTTCCTATTGGCTATCACTCAGCAGCTATCTACTAGAAACTTTGCCTGTCTTCCTCTATCCCTGACTTGTGTTACTACAACCATTAGGGTCCCAGTAGAAAATGCAACCTAACTTAACTCGAGGTTTTAAAGATAAGTTGATAAAGAGACTAGTCACAAAGACAGGGAAAGGAACCATAAGCAATATTGAAGCATGCTGGGGTGAGCAAACGTAGAAGCTACTGAGTGAAGTTGTGGGAGTCACATCCCAGCCTTGATTAGGTCAACCCTGTGAGACTGAAGCATCAGACCATTCTATCCACGGCATTTCGGGGCCCCACCTACTATGCAGTAGAGATGATGTGGAACTTGTTGGCTAAATTGGAGAAAAGATGGAGACCTTAAAATGCCCATCCAGTCAGAAAAGAAGTATCTCCTGGCCTACCTGCTGAGGATCCCTATGTTAAAAGTCACATGTAGGGCCTGGTCTTGTAGGGAATGCCAGTCTACAACGTTGCTAGTCCAAAGTCTATAGCAAAGACCCAACCAGTTGTCCCTCTTCACACTACATACTTAATGTTATTAAGTGGCCCCTAAGTGCTATTACAAGGCTACAATTCTTGTATAGCATTGAATAGTTCAAGGTTGAGCATATTTTCTTAAGTGTTGCACCAGTACAATATATAAAGCCATTTATAATGCTATCTAAGCAACTAAGTTAGAGGTTTGTTGTTTTCTTTCTTTTTGCCCTGTTGCTCTTTGAAATTATTGAGTATAATTTAATAAAGGATAAAATATTAAGCACTATACAATTATATATACACCAAATTTATATCTACAACTAGAAATTTATCTATATAACCACCACCAGATCTAAGTCTAGGACACAGATTAAAATTTGACTCGGGATCTGTCAGCCCTGATTATAAGAGAATCATGACAATGAATGGCTCATCTCAGGCTTAGGAAATGTCCGTGGCACCTCCCTATTCTTACTCCTGCCTGTCTGACAGAGTCATCCTAACATGGCCTACCCTACTTAGACCCAGCATTCAGCATCTGACTCATATCCCACAGTAAAACTGGAGTGAAAGACAAACAGGAATCACCATTTGGCAACCATCACAAAAAATGATTCAGGCAAAAGCCACCAACAGATGTTAGAAAGTGAAATGAATAACAAGATATTTATCTGTCCTCAAAGTAGTTATTAACTTTACAATACACTTAGTAATTACAAAAGAAGACAGTGACATCATAATGCAGAAACTTGGCAGGCAATCCAACTGATGAGAGCTACTGTCATCATTAATTCTTCCTGATATGATGAACAAAGAACACAGTAGGACTCCTGTGGCATCCTTGTCAAAACTGGATGCATGGATTTAATCATGAGGAAACATCAGATGAACCTAAATGGATGATCATTCTACATAATATTAGTCCTGTGCTCTTCGAATGTGCCAATGCCCTGAAAGAGAAAACTGAGGGACAAAGGAGACCAGAGAGGCATGAGGCCTGAATGCAATGCATGGTTTGGAATTTTCTTTCCCTGCAAAAGTTACTATTGGGACAATTGAAAAGTTCTAACTATGTATAATGGCAATTCCCGGATTTTAACTATTATACTGCTGTTCAATAGGCAATGTTCTCGCTTTTAGGAAATATACAATTAACTATACCACATTAGGAGACACGAATCATTCCACATAAAATGATGTGAATTATATAAAGAGAGCAAGAGGGAGTAAATCTTAACATTTAGAGAGTCTTGATGAAAGAGTATAAAAATACTTGGTACTATTCTTGAAAAATTTCTGAAATAATGTCAAAATTAAACAAAGGGAACAAAAAAGGGAGCAACTAAGCTAGGCAAAGGAGAACTTGTGGCAGAACAACCATCAAAAAACCTAGTCCTGGTCCTCAAGGAACCCCAAGGGTCCGTAAGGAAGTTATTTGATCTGTATCAGCTATGTCCATCTCCCCTAACTTAGTGCAGGGGCTGTTCTCTCTATCCTAGCAAAGCCAAGGGAAAGGAGAATAGAATGACTGGGTGATGCTGCAAGGGAAGCAAGGTCCAGGGATGGGCATATCCACTCACACATGGAGTCCCCATGCCCCACAGCACACGGGCTACAAACCAGCTGCCCTGAAAAGACCAGGCTTGTTGTCGCAATGCTCTCTTAACAAAGAGAATTGCTAGGTGCTGATCAAAAACACCTCCAGGGCCTATTACACTACATTGCAGTAGTGGGATCTCAGAGAACAGCTGATATTGTTTCCAGCGGGCTGGCTTAACGGGGCCTCTGAGTCAAGCATGGGGTGTTTTAAAGTAAATAGAGTTCCACATCTGCACATCCTCACCAACACTTGTCTTGTTTTAATAATAGCTATTCTAACAGGTGTGAGGTGATTTTATTTGTTTTTCCCTGATGATTAGTGACGATGAGCACCTTTTTATGTTCCTGTTGGCCACATGAGTGTCTTTTTTGGAGAAATGTCTATTTAAGTTTTACCCCCATTTTAATTGAGTTAATTTTGTTTTGCTTTGTTTTTGTTTTTTACTACTGGGTGAAAGGAGTTTCTTACATATTTTGGATATTAACCTCTTATCACATATGTGGTTGCGATTATCTTTTCACATTCGGTTGCCTTTTCCCTATGTTGGCTGTTTCTTTTTCCAAATGTAAGAATGTAGAGAAAAGAGAACCGCGGCACACAGTTGATGGGAATGCCAAACAGTGCAGCCACCGTGGAAAACAGTGTGGAGGTTTCTCAAAAATAGAACTAAAATTAGAACCACCATGTTATCAGCAATCACTTCTAGGTATTTACTCCCCTTGAAGTTAAATCAAGATCTTAGAGACATATTTGTCCTCCCATGTTCTTTGCACCAAGAAGTGGCAATCACATAAATGCCCATCGATTACTGAGTAGATTAAAACAATGTGGCAAATGTACACACAATAGAATAATCTTCACCCTTAAAAAGGAAGTGGATCCTACAATACGTGACAACATGAATGAACCTTGAGGACATTATGGTAAGTGAAATAAGCCAGTGACAGAGGGACAAATAGTGCACGATTTCACTTGCATGAGGCATCTAAAATCGTCAAAGTCCTAGACAGCGAGTACATAGGTGGCTTATGGGAAGGAGGGGGAGGGGGAAATGAAAGGTTGTTAAAGGTTTTAAAGTTTCAGTTATAAATAATGAATAAGCTTTAGAGATTACTGTACACCATCATACCTACAGTTAATAATACTATATGATATAGTTAATCTCTTAAAAGGGTAGATTTCATATTCAGTGTTTCACCACAATAAAATGAAAACTAAAATGAAAGCTCAACCTGGCCCCTCTCCCAAACAATAAAGAAAAAAAATTTTAAATGTTTTAAAAATGGGCTTCAGTTTCTGTGATGGATTAAAGGCAGTCTCAGATACTTGATGATTATCCCATAAAGAAGGGAGGTCTGTTTTTTGTGTGTTTTTTTCCTCAGTGATTCAGGAAGGGATGTGTGACATTTTTGACAATAGAATATGGCAAGAGTGGCCCTGAACCAGCTTCCCAGCCAGCCTGTAAGAGATCTGGCAGCTTTGCTTCCTCTCTGGAAATGCTCCTTTTGGAAGCCCTGAGTTTCTGTTACGAAGTCTAAACACTACCTTCTGGAGAGACCCAGTGGAAAGGGAAAGAACCTGAGACCAGGTGGGAGAGATGCTGAGCAATCTTAGCCCACACCCCCCCACACCCCCCCAGAAGCCAGACACGAGAGGAACCATCCTGAATATTCCAGCCCAGGTGAGCCCCAGATGGCTGCAGTCCCCACTGGTATCATGTGGAATAGAGTATGCACCCTGGTGAGCCCAGTCCGCCCTCAGAATTACAAGAGGTCATAAAGTGACTATTGCTTCAGGCATTCAGGAAATGAAGTTTTAGGGTAGTTTTCACACAACAAAAATTAACCAGGATAAACTCATATGTATACTTATTGACTTATTCAATACATCTAAACTAATAAAAGAGAAAAATGCAAATTGACCACACCACTGCTATGCCGTAAGCCACGCCCACCAGCCAATCAGAGCGACTATATGCAAATAAACCCAACCAAGAAGGTGGCCAGCAACCACAGAACTGGAGCAAGCAGGAGGCTTGGTTGACCCGGTGATGGAGGAAGCCAAGCTTCCTGCCTGCCTTGGTGGGCTGTGGCCTCCACTAAAGGCAACAAAGTTTCAATTATAGAAGATAAATAAACCCCAGATACCTGCTTTCAGCCAGCCTCGCTGAGATCTTGGGTCACCGGGGGGCTTGGCCAGCCTGCAAACAGCCATCAGCCCCTCATTCAGGCTGGCCAAACCCTCAAGGGGTGAAGGTCCCACTGGGAGGCTTGGCCAGCCTGCAAACAGCCATCAGCCCTTCACCCAGGCTGGCCAGGCTCCCCAGTGGGGGACCCCCACCCTGAAGGGACTATGGCCTGCCTGAAAACAGCCATCAACTCTTCACCCAGGCTGGCCAGGCACCCCAGCAGGACCCCCCCACCCTGAAGGAAATGTGGCCAGTCTGAAAATGGCCCTCAGCCCCTCACCCAGGCTGGCCAGGCACCCCAGAGGGACCCCCACCCTGATCTGGAATACCCTCAGGGCAAACCAGCTAGCCCCCACCCATGTACCAGGCCTCTATCCTATATAATAAAAGGATAATATGCAAATTGACCCTAATAGCAGAACCACTGGGAATGACTGGTCACTATGACACACACTGACCACCAGGGGGCAGATGCTCAATGCAGGAGCTGCCCCTGGTGGTCAGTGCACTCCCACAGGGGGAGCTCTGCTCAGCCACAAGCCAGGCTGATGGCTGCCAGCACAGCAGTGCTGGTGGGAGCCTCTCCTGCCTCCTCAGCAGCTCTAAGGATGTCTGACTGCAGGTTAGACATGCTCCCAACTGGCAATTGGACAACCCCTGAGGACTCCCAGGCTGCCAGAGGGCATAGGCTGGGCTGAGGGCAAGTGCGCAAATTTTTGTGCACCAGGCCTCTAGTATTTTAATAAGCATTTATTTACTTTTATTCTCATCTGGGGATATGTTTATTTTTTATTGTAGACTGAGAGGAAAGGAGAGAAAGAGAGAGAGAGAGAGAGAGAGAGAGAGAGAGAGAGAGAGAGAGAGAAACATCAATGTAAAAGAAACATTGATCAGTTGCTTTCTGCACATGCCCCAACTGACCAGCAGTGAACCTGCAACCTTTTTGGTGTAAGGGAGGGGACAACGCTCCAATCAACCAAGCCCCCTGGTCAGGGCTAAGCATTAACTGGTATGAAGGAGCCCCATGGAAGGCTCTTGCTGGTGATTGATGTCTAGCTTAAAAAGAAACATCAAACACATAAGAACACAATTCATCTATAGTGTGTGCAGCTGGAGTGAGGTGTGTGGTATGATGAGAGGAGTTTGGACACAGTCATGAAAGTCAAGGTAGTGAAGATTAAACTGAGATCAAAAGAGGTAGTAGGAGGTAACTCCTCAGAGGTATCAAGTAGGTGCATAGCAGTGCAGAGCACAGCTCACGTGGACAAATAGAAGGTTATTGCTGTGGGACATGTGAGCAGCTGAGGCCACAGACAAATCTGGGGCCAGAACTGACACAATGAACATGTGAACAAAGTCCATCCCGCTCACCTTACACTTTCACTAGCTAGTACATTTCCTGATACTTAGTAGATATTTGATAACTACTAAACACTTCCAGGAAGAAAGAAAAGGAGAGAGGAGGGGGAAGTAGGTTGTTCTCTGCTCTTGCATATCCCGTTTTAAAAGGACTATGTTCTTATCCAGTGGATCTCAAATTCTGCTTAGTATTAAAATAATCTGGGATCTCTTAAAAACCTCTTACCCAAGCTGGACCACACCTCTAATGAGTGAGAATCTCTTGGATGGGTCTCAGACAATGCAGGTGATTCACTGTGCAGCTACGTTTGAGGGGAGGTGTCCTATCCATGGTACAGTGGGGAAGGGCACTCCCTCATAGTCTACATTGGCCTTGCAGTTTTAAAGTAAGCGAATTAATCTAGGTCCTAATGCAACCAGGCATTAGTAAGAAAGGGGGAACAAAAGACCAGCACTAAGTATTATTCAACATTACAAAAAATATAAAATTTAATTTGAAAAACATGTCTCCATGCCTGTGTGCTAATGAATTATGTACATAAACTATGTCATTTTTATTTACTGAAACACTCACTCAGTGGGACATAGTGAATAAATATGCCAGAAAAAAAATGAACAAGTCTGATTAAATGGCTACTATATCATGGACGGCACAATAAAAAGATATTTTGATCACGGGTCTCAGCACAACCCGCAGAGCAATGTAATTACTATGCCTATTGATGGCTGTATCACTGCTGATAAATTAGCAATGCTAATTTAGCAGTTACTAAATCAGTAATAACTGTGGAAAACACCACAAAAACACACCCTATTTCCAATAGTCATAAAAGACAGCTTTGATGTATGTGCAGAGTAAACTTGCTCATTTTTTTCCCTTCTCACTGTTACCTATTCCCTGACCCAGAAAAGAACAGAAATATGATGAACCAGGACCCTTAATAAGTCCACTGTTGTTTCATTGTGTCCCAAATGGAGGGGATTGGATTGTACTCAGTTGAGGGGGTACTGTCACCAACATTTCTTCTAATGTTTGAAGCTCTTGCTTTGAAAGTTCCCAGCCCTTGAAATGATGCTATTGAGCCCAGTTCTCACTTCTAGATATTTAAAGTCTTTCTCCTAAAAAGAGGAATTGAAACATTTTAAAGCAAATATGGGCTCCTTCTTCTTTTTGCTATTCATTCCTGCTTTATGGCATTTTTTTCCTGTAAATTGTCTTTATCAAGATACCTGACATTGTTAACTCCCTAAAAGTATGGACTCAGGCATCAGGCAGAGGAAATTCAAGTTTCATTATATTCTATCTGAATGACCTTAGTTAGCCAAGCTCTTTAATCACTTGGTATCTCAATTTTTTCAATTGTAAAATAGTGTTAAATAAAACCCAGACTCCTGTTAATTGAATGGTAAAGACAGGTAGATAAGATAATGCATATAAAGAAATTATTATAGTGCTCCAACAATAATGATGATACTAATAATTAAAGGAATTGATCATTCATTTAACCAGTTTTAGATGAGTTTATTTTCAATAACTTGATGTAACACTTTACCTCCCTAACTTTTTTAAAAAAATTATATTTTTATTGATTTCAGAGAGGAAAGGAGAGGGAGAGAGAAATAGAAACACCAATGATGAGAGAGAATCATTAATTGGCTGCCTTCTGCATGCCCGCTACTGGGGATCAAGCCAGAAACCTGGGCATGTGCCCTTGGCTGGAATGGAACCTGGGACCCTTCAGTCCATAAGTTAACACTCTATTCACTGAGCAAGACTGGCTAGGGTTACCGCCCCAACTTTACCTTAAGAGAGTGCCAGGAAAATTCTCTCTCTCTCTCTCTCTCTCTCTCTCTCTCTCTCTCTCTCTCTCTCTCTCTCCCTTAATGAAGTAATAATATATGATGGATGAATAAAAAAATCCTTTAATCCATGATCTCTATACTCCCAGGCCTCTCCTTCAGCCAATAGCATCTGTTCCTAACATCTCAGCAGTAGCTTCCAAACAAGTTGCACTTGCTATAACTTCTCTCCAATTCAGATCCATATATAGCCCCAATGCCTAAAAAACCTTTAAAAACATATGATCTGGTTGTATTAATACCATTAAAAACTCTTTGTGTCATTCAGTAAACTACCATAGAAATTATAATCTCCATATTAAAAGCTTTTATTACGCTATTTAGCAAAACAGTGGATGCTGTTTGTGTTTGTTTGCTCATGCATTTGAACCTGTTATCCTCTCTTCTCAGAACATTATCTTGACACCAACTTCTCTCCCATAATTCCATTTACCCAACTTATACAATTTTGTTGTTTACATTATACCTTTTATTAACTTTTCTACCTCTCCTTTTAATACAGATGAACCCTCCAGACCTGCATTTATTACACCATCTGCTTGTTTTATTCATTTTGCACAACACATTTTTTTTTATAAATTCAACTAGAGGCCCGGTGCACAAAAATTTATGCTCTTGGAGGAAGGGAGGGCCCTCAGCCCAGCCTGTGCCCTCTCACAGTCTGGGACCCTTCAGGGGATGTACACATGCTGGCGTGCCTGGCCAGCCTGGGTGAGGGGCTGGTGGCTGTTTGCAGGCTTGCCAAGCCTCCCAGTGAGGACCCTCACCCCATGGGGGTGTGGCCAGCCTGGGTGAGGAACTGAGGGCCATTTTGAGGCTGCCCACAACCCCTTCAGGGTTTGAGTCCCTACTGGGATGCCTAGCTGGAAGCAGGTATCTGGGATTTATTTAACTTCTATAATTGAAACTTTCTACTCTTGAGTAGAGCTCAGGGCCCACAGGACCCTGGCTTCCTCCATTGCCTGGGGCAACTCCAGCTCCGTGGCTATCACCATCTTAGTTGAGTTACTTTGCATATCTGTTCCTGACTGGTTGATGGGGGTGACTTGTGGGCGTGGCTTGTGGGAGTAACGGAGTGAGGATTGATTTGCATATTACTCTTTTATTAGATTAAATGTTTTTCTTCTCCACCAATCTGTAAGCTTCATTGGGGCAAAACTAAACTTTGCTCTATTTATCATTATTTCCCTCAAATCCAGCAAAATGCCCATCTCTTAACAGAAACCCAGTACATGATTTTATGAGTGAACAGATGAACAAAAGGATGAATAAATGGCCATTGAAGGAATTAAAGACAACTTATATTTTACATTCTTGCAGACCTCTCATAATAATCCTGATATCACCCAAAGAGTCACTTTCTGGAAGAAATGCAGAGGGAGAGGCAGGGAGGGAGCTGGTACTGTAGGCTTTCACTTTTCATAGTCTGAAAATTTCCCTTGCATGGAAATCCTACAACCACTCCATTGTGGATTATTGTTCCAGCAATGCATACCACAATGCATGACTGGGCTGGAGACATCCGGGCCAATATATCTCATGGGAAGGTAGTCCACAGGCCTCAACAATTTACATTCTACTATCTTCAATCGGCTTGATATACAGTTGTGATAATTTGATCAATCTTTCTTTTGGCTTCTTGATAAGCAAATTTATGTTAGATGATAGTGACCTGATTTTTCTCTTCTTATATGTGAATTCATTCCAGGGTATTTCACACTACAAATAAAATAAAAAAGTGAAAAAAAATGAGAGACAACCAAATTATTCATAATGATAATAACAATAATGGTAGAAGAGGTATTAATAATATTTACAAAAGGAGGTTACATTTTCTAAGTATATATTATGAGTTATCTACTTGCTAAATGCTTTATGTATATTATTGTATTTAATTTCCACAACATTCTTATTTTTCCTCGCTGTACAGTTAATAGGTTAGAGGGATTAAGATACCACCACCCAAACAGGTCATTACATATGGCTAACCAGGACACAAACTGAGATCTCTTTGCTTGGAGATAGAGCCAACACCTCAATGTTGGTTGGGGATAAGGCTCTAGGCTCACATTTTAGTTACCCAAGACATGAGCTCCATTTTTGGCAAGAAATTACTTCATTTGCATCATTTCCTTTGGAAGCCTGTAGATGAGTCAACTTGATGCAATGTCATATTGACTTCCTTTTCAAAAATAGGTTCTGTCATGATCTATGATATGCACTCAAATTGGACAGATAACACCATTTTATACAACTAAGAGTATGTTTATAAATAACTAATAGCAACTAAGAAAATAGCATCTTGTCTGCACAAATCCACAGAGAACAGTTATATCCACTAGTATTTATGTTAATACAAAAGGCAATAGTTCTGTTTTTTTTTTATCTTTATTGTTCAGATTATTACAGTTGTTCCTCTTTTTTCCCCCATAGCTCCCCTCCTCCCATTTCCCACCCCAACCTCTGTCCTTGCCCCCCCCACTGTCCTCATCCATAGGTGTACAATTATTGTCCAGTCTCTTCACGCATCCCCAACACCCTTAACCCCCCAAAATTGTCAGTCCACTCCCTTTCTATGCCTCTGATTCTATTCTATTCACCAGTTTATTCTGTTCATCAGATTTTTTATTCA
>PVJC01006403.1:0-55023 GCA_004026665.1 Murina feae | reverse complement strand
TGAATAAACAAAGACTCAGAAAATTTAAGTGATGTATCCAAATGTACACAGATAGTAATTAGTAGACTTGAGATTTTAATAGATATTTTTACTTAAAATTCAAATTCTTTACTTCTTAAAAACTACTAATACTGTCCATTGATGTGGCTTGGTGGTTGAGCATAGACCTATAACCAGGAGGTCAGGGTTCAATTCCCCAGCTGGGCACCTGCCAGGGTTGCTGGCTCAATCCCAGTGTGGGACATGCAGGAGATGGCAGATTAATGATTCTCTGTCACCACTGATGTTTCTATCTCTCTTTACCTTCCTCTCTGAGGACAATAAAAGTATCTTTAAATAAAAAGCAACTAATACTTCTTTAAAATACAATAGCTGGCATATATTGAAATTTTTCAGTGTAGTATCAGAATATTAAACACTACAGTTGATATCTCTCATTCAATCTTCATAACAACTATTAAAGGGCAGGTATTATGATCTCCATTTTCCTGTGAGAATAAGAAAACTTAGAAAGATTTAAAAATGACCTTAAGATTACTTGATTAGGAAAAAGTAAAAGTAGGTTGTTGCTTGCTTCATCCACTGCTCTATCCTGTTCGCCATGATGCCCTTCCCTCCATGAGCGCATGGCTCTTCTGGAAGATTTGTAAGGAGAGGGTAAGCCATGTGTTAGCAGATGAAGGCAGAAGTTCTGCACCTTACAACATCAGAGGGGTATTTCTAGCTCATACTTTCTGTCCATTGCAGCTGCGGCTCCATTCGAAATGTGCATAACAGGAGTCAGGTGACAAGACAGCCACCATCCAGACCTGGTCTCATTGGCAAAGGAGGGAAAAAAAGATGGAAACAGAAATACAGTGGCTTCTGCCTGGAGGTTTTATGGCCACTCCTGGTCTTTTGGGGTTGGCGGGGGTGCGGGAGGGAAGAGAAGTGGTGCAGGGTTCAATAATCTTGACATGGTGATGGACTCCCTAGATACAAACATCAGACTATTTGGAGAATAGTTGAACTGATATCTGGTGTAGTACTGCCAGGAGGTGCATATTCATACATAAGATGACAGGATACAGCTGTGTTGTCTTCATTAGTGCTTCTTCAGACAGCCCTAGCTCTTAGACACTGGGGGTGGGGGTGGGGAAGGAAGATTAACAAGCCAGTAGAACAGCTTTCATGAGTGAGAAAACATTACCCTGATACTATGTGATGGACTCAGATAACATTCTTCACTGGTACATAACTTATAGCATAAGAATTTCTTCTGCTAGGGGTAGGGAACATATTTACAAGACTATACTGAGTGAAGAAAATAGCTATTGGCACATTTGGCTAGCAAGAGGTATATTTGAATAAACACCTTAAATGGCTTCAAAGACATATAAATAAATATAGATGTCTATTGCACTGTTTAGAATAGAGAAAAAGTAGAAACAACCAATAACACAATATAGGTTAAAATGAATTATATTGAATCTACTAATAGATTTCTATTCACAATGACTAAAATATAATAATATAGCAACTGCTAGTGATATAGTAGAAAAAACAGGTTATAAATCAATATTGCATGATCTTTTTTCAGAAGATGTATATATTTTTATTTTTAAAAAGGAATATGTTAGGAAAATAAAATGTTCAAAGTTATCATTGGGTATGAATTTTCATAGATTTTTTTTTAAAGAGTTTGGAGCAAGAGGATTGTCTAAATTGCAACATTGAATACTTAATACATTGAAGAAATAAACTAATAAACAACTATCAATTAAAAACATATTTTAATTAATAGTGATGTCCAGAAAACACAAAATAGAACTACATCTTTA
Organism: Murina feae; assembly: GCA_004026665.1. Classification (NCBI taxonomy): domain Eukaryota; kingdom Metazoa; phylum Chordata; class Mammalia; order Chiroptera; family Vespertilionidae; genus Murina; species Murina feae. Next base: position 53,203 of record PVJC01006403.1, on the reverse strand, counting down.
ATCATGTAGAAGAAAAAAAACACTAAATTGAGATGACTCAGTGATCTGTCAGGTCATGGAACAGTGGTCATTCTGAATCATTGTTGACCACTTTCCACTCCATACTCAATTCACATTCTACTTTCTCCTTAGACTCACCTTCTGCACACAACCTCACGTGGTCCTCGACTCCCACTACTCAGAGCTCCCTGCATGTTTCTCTCTCCCACTGAACTGTCAAGTACTTAGTGGCAGGGATGCCAGCTCCTTCCTTTTGGTGTCCTCTCGCTAATATTCCTGGTTCCAGGCTTCTCCATGGCCGTCTGTCCTCCACATTCCTGGCAGAGTTCCTTTGACATAATACAAATTAAAATGATGTAATGTCTTTTGGAAATTCTTTATTTATTTTTTTTTTTTTTACCACTTAGCTTATTCTAAATTTTGCTGTAGGAACAGATAACCCCTAAATCTCAGGGGCTCTCAAAGACATGGGTTTATTTTTTTCTTGTGCTACAAATCACCGCTGGTTTTTATTCTCGTTTGTAAAGGAACAGCAACCATGTCTATCACATTGAGGAAAAAGTAATGGGCCTGATCATGCCTTAGCTCTTACAGTTTCTGCTTAGATGTTATGCAAATCATTTGGGTTCACAGGTCATTGGAAAATCAAGTCCTGTGGTCAGGCCTGAGTCAGTCGTCAGTGACTGACATAATCCTGTCTCGCTGGGGACTGCAGGTAACTGAAAATTAAAACAGTAAATGATCCCCTCTGCATTTTTCATATAGTTTTCACAGCTACTCATAGTTGAAATTAGGAAAAGTGAGTAGGAGTTGCTAATGTTTACTTCCTCGTACAATGGCTATTTGTTTGCAAGAAACCTAATATAACTTTACAATCTAGTTTTGACAAAATGTAAGTAAAAAAGGATCTCATGCTTCTGTTCAGGTCCATGTGACTTGGCAAAATTGACCTTGGGTCACATAATTAGCAGGAGAATACGTTAAAAATTGACATAGAAGCTCTGGAACATTCTAACTTTTCAAGAAATAGACATGCATATTTCTTAGGGTACATCAGATCTATTTCTAGAGAGACACTAAAGAACCCTATAAGCTAGTAATGGCTGATGGCACAATCTAAATGTTCTAATGCAAGAGAGTTGTATACAGGGCGTCTCCCCACAACAAGGTATACATACTTTAACAGCTGATAGCTCAATTTTGAAAATAAAATATATTTTAATAAACACTACCTTTATAATTATTCAAAATGTATGTATATTTTGGGGGACACCCTATAGATATATTCTCTTTCTCAATGGAGTCCAGGAAGAGTCTATAAAACACTTACCTAATTCCTTTGGGTTTTTGTTGTTGTTGTTACTGTTGTTTTACCTTTGGCTGTATTGGTTCCCCTCAATAGCCAGAATATTCCCAACAATTAAGGTATTTCTTAAAAATGCCGCAAAGCTGAAAATTTGTTGATTGTGTTCCTTGATTTTTCTAGTGGGTCTAATAGCTACTGACTAAATGTTAAGCCAGAAAAGTTCATAATTCATCTTCACTAGATAACTATTCCAGTAAACTTTACTAATGTACAACAACAAAAAGACTTGTTGAATTATTTAAAAACTAAAGTGTGGGACATTTTTAAGAGTTCAATCTTACTTCATTCAATAGTAACATGATCTAGGTTTAAGCTAGAAGACATCTTTGGAAACTTCTTTTAAAGAACGGATAAAAATTATTTGTAATTACCATATCAATTGTTTGCTTATGTAGATGCTGCCAAAGTATTTAAGAGTGCTTGAGAACAGTTTTTCTTAAATATGTTTATTTTACAGCTTTATTTACATTTTCTAGCCTGGCAAAACCTTTTATCAGGAGCAGCAATTTTCAACCGTTTTCATCTCATGACGCACATAAACTAATCACTAAAATTCTGCGACACAACAAAAGATATATATATATATATTTTTTTTTTTTTTTTTTTTTTGCTGATCTGACAAAAAATTGGTATAGTTTTGATTCATTCACACTGGACGGCTATTTTGTGTTGTTTGTTGTGGTTTTTTTATTGGACAATACAAGGGAAAAAAGGTCAGTGTGCCTGACTAGTCTGGTATTGCACATTTTAAAAATTCTTTCTGCACACTGGTTGAAAATCACTGATCTAAAGATATGAGAGACACAACTGGTTTTCACGTAATTGAAAAAATACAAGCAAAGCTGTTATTTTGTGTCACACAGACAAAGGAAAAATTCTTTTAGGAATATGAACATTATAAAAAGAATCTGCCCTGGATGGGTGGCTCAGTTGGTTAGAGATTTGTCCCACATACCAAAAGGTTGTGGGTTCAATGTCCCAGTCAGGGTATATCACCAAGTTGTAAGCACATACAGGAGGCAAATGTGTTTCGCTCTCACAGCGATGTATTTTCCTCTCTTTCTCCATTTTCCTCTATGAAATATAAATGAAAACATATCTTTGGGTGAGGATTAAAAATAAATATATAAATACATACATGCATGCATAAATAAATAATCCAATTTAAGATATGCTGCTTAGATATAGAAAAAGTATTTCTGTGTTCTTTGGTAAAATATTTATAAAGAATGAAGATCTATATTAACATATTTAGAGGGAATACATATATGTATAGATTATAGAGATAGTTATATATAGTTATAAGTATAGTTGCAAATATATGTAAATATATCTGTATGTGTTGATTTAAATATAGACATATAGTTATAGACCTATGTACGTAAGTGTATTTATATTTATGTTTCTTATAGTTAAGCATTAGAGCTTGATCACTTCTCATTTTCTGGAAAGGTTGTACAATGTATAAATGCATAGTTTGTGAGAGAAGTAAAATGCAGGGTACATAGTGCTCTGAAATCACTAGGTAGACCAGAGAGCTAAACTGTCCTTTAAGGGAAATGCCACAGAGAAAATCCAGCCTCTGAAAGCTAACTGTAGCCTTGACTATCCTCGGCAAAGTTGCTCACTGTTAGAATGTATATTTACAAAATATCCAAAATTGGTCACAGCATCACATGTTGACAGTTTTATTTGTATGTTAGAGATAAAAGCGGTAGGCGCTCTCCCTATAAGCGACACTATATTCTAAGCTTATGAGCCCACAATGTCTGTCTCTCACACGGTGATGACATGGGAGTGTGCTGCCACATTACTCCGTGCGATTTCCTGTTCTATACTAAACAAAGAGAGTGCTTTTAATAGTCCCGATATCAGACTTCCACGTTTCAATGGAAATCTTAAAACTGAAGGCAAGCTGCAAGTCTAATTCAAGGTACAAAATGCTTTATCTATCATTTCTGTTGAAAATAATTAAAGTAATACTTAAAGCATTAAGGTTAATGGATCTTTGTTTTCATTTCTATTTTGGTTGTAAAAGTATGTCAGTTATAAGTATACCAAACTCATATGTGTTTGCTAATTTGGTTCAACGGATGCTGCTGCTTAGAATGATCACTTTGAATTGAAATACGCTTACCAGCACTTCAAGTTTTAAGACAGCAGTGTTTTTTAAGAAAGGTGAACACATGATAACAGCCATTCCATAGCTGTAAATTTCTTAATAGTTGTATGTTATAAACAATATCAAGTACAAGTCAAACTTTTTATATATTTTTTTTTGCATTTAACCTGAACTGGGTTACTGTATAATTTCAACATATGACAGCCCATTTCAAAAGTTGTTTTCCATAGGCAGTTATTTATACTTTTAGGCATTTTAATTTCCTGAATTAAAGGACGCAATGTAGGTAAAGATATTCCTATATTTTCAAGTTCTCTTTTGATTGGTAAGGGACAGTGCAGGCCCATCTGTTTTGCAGCAAAGAAAGCCCCAAACCATCTGTGTAGAACCACATGCCAGCTAAAACACAGAGATATGCACAGTTTTTTTGTTATGAAAAATTTTGCAGTATTTTTTTCTGTATTAGTGTGAATAAATTAGCAACAACTAAATTAAAGAAATCTTTAGAGAACGTATTAACTTTCTAGTGCCTACAGTAAATTATATCCATTTAGAAATTATGAGAGTTGGATTGTCCCCATATGAATTTTTCCTTACTATTCTGAATTTGATACCGAAATCACTCATCTGCAAAGTAAAATTGCTTCACTGTTGGTAATGTAAGTTCGTGTTTATAAAATTGTTTTGATTGAGCAATTTGTTGACTTTCAAACAGAAAATAATTGTTGTTTTTTTGTTTACAAATACTAGCACAGTAAAATGAATTGTATAGTTATAATAAATACATTTTGATTATTATATTGTTTGAACAATATCTGCTTAGTGTAGCACATCAGAATGTTTTATGGCATATTTTGAAGAAGTTTTTGTTTTTCCATTGAAATAACTCTGCTAAAGTATTTTTTAGATTCTACTACAATAATTGAATATATAAATTAACTGCTAGTTTTCAGGAGTCTGTAAGAATATTGAATGATAGCTTAAATGTTAATTATAGTTTATAATTCTAAGGTTCTGAAGAATATGTTAATATTTTAAAAATACTTCTAGATTTAAAATATTTCACAGAGCACTTAGTAATAAGGCTTTTGCCTACCACACAAAATTGGCTATCTGAGGGGGGTTTATTTGTTGTTCCCCCCCCCCAAAAAAAAACAAACATAAGTGAAATATGTGCAGGCCAACAATCTCTTTAAAAAGTCACAAAACCATTTTCTGATCTTCTCACTAGTCTTCTATCTTCATCCTGCATTAGCTTTTATGTGATTGCTATTTGATGACTTATATAACAAATAACAGCTATATGTGAATGTATGTCAACTCCTTAATGCAAAGTAAGTATTAATGAAATATGTCACTCTTTGAGAGACCTTTTCTATTATGTTTTACAATGGTGTTGAAAGTGCTTATTATCTGTTTGAAAAACATTAAAAGCTTCAAATTCAAGCAGCTCATTTTTCATTTTGTTAATTGCATAACATACTAATGTTGCACTAGGTTGTTTTTTTCAGTGGTATAATGATGCAACAATATTTACATACCAACTCTGGTTTTCCTTTAATGCTTTCTATAACAAGATCATAATTTCCTTTAGCGTAATCACTGGCAGATTTATTTGGCGTCCCATCTTCGCTCTGCTCTGGCTTTGGGGGCCTGGGAGAGAGCTCATACTACTTTTTCTCCCTTTTGTCATTAAGTACACTCTGCTCAAGTGGAGTTGCTGCAGGACTGGGTTGCACTCCTGCCAAACATTCACAGGTAGAAAGCTTTTAGGATCAACTGATTCCTCTAAACTCTGCCCAAAATCTAACAAATGGGTTTGCCCACCATCATTTTATTGCACAGTGAAGACGTGAATATGTGAAAGTGGATGGTTGGAGGAAACTGTCATTTTTACTAGTTTCCATAGATTCATAGGAGAGGTGACATTATAAAAAGGAACATTATGGTGTTAAGGTTTTTCAAGTCTTCGTGCTGAAAAACGTGATTTCAAACCAGACCTACATCATACTGCCTGAGAAGTCCTTGTGACCTGCCTTCCACCTGCCATGAGCAAGACATGCTCCATAACACTGCGTAGCACTATGAATCCTAGTCTCAACTTTCTATTTTCCCACACAGAACAATAATAAGGCCTTAGGATTTGTCTGGCTACTTTGCCCAACATGCCTTGGAAGCAGCTGAAAACATCGTAATATGACATTCCAAATTTAGCTCCATTTGTCCTGCATAGAGAAACAAATCAAAAAACAAAAAAACAATTTCAAGCTGTCTCCTAAGCTGAGCTGATTTCAGAGAAAAATACCATTAAACAGAGCACTACAGATTGGTGCGACTTGCTCTTTGGATGACATTGTATGACATAACTTTCCAAACTCTCATTATGTTTCAGAGGTAGTTTGTTCAATGTCTAGATTCGTTTTTGATAAGTAGTGAGTGGCCTGTTTTAAACCACAGTAAGGCAGAGCTTTGAAAAGAGAGACTCTGCACATGATGGAGTTGAGTATAGCTATGATTTTCTGCTTGGCTGAACACAATCTATGATTCAGTTACAAGATTAATCAATTTGAACTACATGTAAAGGGATATGCATCAAAGATACACATAAAACAGGATCCTTCGTGTCCCAGATGAGCATGTATTCATATGTTCTCACAGTGGTGACTCAGGCTAATTTTATTCCCTTCATGAGATCTTTAATGGTCACCTTGAGTGTTGCTAATTCACTCTGCTTGAGGAAAAGTTACAAATATGTATCACAACCTATGTCATGGGCCTTGAAAAAAATCGTTAGCGTAATAAAAACTGACATAATTATTATTGCAAGCAATAAATGAAACAGTTAATATTTTATTAAAATGTCCTCATGATAATTGAAACTCAGAGCAGGGTGTATTTCAATTAACTTGGAAAGCAAAATAAATATTTAACTTACTTAGCATTCACAATTAAGATCTATAATTTAAATGAGATGTAATTCATTTCCTCTCGTAAGTGATACCATGCCCAACACAGCGTGGGCCAGAGCTTTGCTTTATTTTACTCCTTCAAGGGCCCTCTGGTTTTGAAGGTCTTTCTTTTTTTCTTTACTTAATCTGTTCAAAAACAACTGCTCCAGTACCTGCGTAGTCAAGACTTTATTCTATTTTATAATGTATGTCTGCTTATTAAAGTTTTCAAGACATCCTAGACTTAGGCAAACAGTGTCCAAATGTACCATATTTAGCTTCTATCTCAAAATCTCCCGAGCTGTCAATTTAGGTGTTAAAGAGACCATTTGTAAAGCTTGGCTGGGAATTGCCATTATTGACTGGAATGTGTGTTTATCATTACATTCAATGATGAAAGTGGAACATGTAGCATATGAATAAATGTCAGCAGATGTTTCTTTTAAATGGCCTGATTTCAACCTCCTGTTGTTTGTCTTGAATACAAATATTAAAAAAAGGGAAAAAAGGCAGAATTTTTTTATGACATAAGTGCAAGGGTAGTTAGATTTTTTTTTTTTGAAAAACAACAAAATAATGGCTAGAGTATCAGCCTGAGAGAGGAAAGTAGAATTAAGAGTTGGTTGGCTGTGTTTGACTACTGTTGTGGGCTGTTATTTTAAATAGATTTAGCAAAAGGAGAGATTTGCAGTGTGTGGTTATAACAAAATTTAATCTCACCGATATTTACGCATAACAGCTGTTATTAATGATTTTTTAAAAATAGCTGAATTTGATTACTGCGTGGAGGGTGTTCAACTTGGGTGAGGGTCTTAAAAAGTTTTTCTTTTTTGGAGACATTGGATGGAAATATTCAGTAGCAAATAGACATTGTTTTCTACCAACTCTTACTTTGAAAAATAGACATCAAACATAGAAAGTGTATTTTACATATTTTAGTGAGGAAAAGGCAATATACACTCACTGTATACAAATGAAACAGACATGGTAGATGGAAAGACACAGACTCGTTCAGGTCCACAGTGATTTTTGTGAATGTACTATATTTAGCGGAACTCCTGTGGTGCTTTGGGGGCTGTAAATATTTGGGTGTCATTTGAAGAGGTGTAAAATGACTGGAGACAAATTCTGGGTGGGCTGTAAGAGCAGGAAATGTTACTTGAAAAATCAGGCACTCGTATTAAATTTCCAACACGAGTGGTCTAAAATACTCCAGAGAAAATTTTCCAATAGACTATATCTTATCATAAAATTGCTCAGAATTTGGCGCCATTTCCACTTTATTTAAATGATAATAATTTGTACTTCAGATCGTAAGGAGCACTAGAGGCTACTGCTTACATCTATCAAAAACACAGAACTTTCAAAACCAGAGACCTTATGAGCAAAACATGGTTCAAGCTTCCAAAAGGGCCATGACTCCAGGCTGGCTTCTCATCCCTGGCTTTCCCTTCGGTGGCAGGATTGCCTGTAGCCACTGTCACTGTGGGCACAGATATTGCATACACAATTAGCTATTTTCTTTTAATTTTGAGAGTGTAAATGCCTAATTGCGTGTGCAATTAAAGGAAGCACACAGTTGCTGCCTGTAAAATAGAAGGCTAGGGTGGAATGTAAATGAAAGCCATTAGTGTAATTTTCTGACTTGTATAACAACAAATTATATATGTTTTTCCTATATGTTTAGGATTTCTGGAGTATTGATCAGAAAGCTAGCCTTGAAAATGGGCTACGCTCTCATAGAATGCTTAATTAACTGAAGACAAAGAGCACAGTGATAGTCGTGCTAATCAAAATGTCGAGTTTAATATTTAACAATCAAGCTGTTAATCATTTTTTTTTTCAAAAGGAATGAAATACTCTGTGTGTTTACTGAAGCTTTCTTTGGAAATAATGCCGTGTTTATTTTGATAACCCCTCTGAAATTCAAAATTGAACCTAAATCTGCTTTTCCATTCATTGGCACATATACACCATTCATCCTACAGGTCAGAAACAGCAAAACTACACTCACTGACATTTCTGTCACTTAGACTGAAAACATGCCCCAGCCAGTACTCCATTCCCACCAGACACTTTCAATACCAAACCACCACCTTTCATCACTACACACACTTAACACATTCCTTCAGTTCAGCGCCTCGCGTAACCCTTTTCCATCACAACATAAATTGTAGTTCCCCTTCCGAAGAACCCTCGGCCAGGCCGCAGCCACCTTCCTTCACATTCTTCCCCAAATTTGTTTTCTTTTTAGTTTTTTGACATTTCCCCCCCTGTCTTTGTTCCTTCTTAATCTGGGCACGCATACATACCTACTCCCACACTAATACCTCTACGACACCTATTCCAGGGCTCATCCTCATCTACAAAACTACTTGACATTCAAGATATGAAATGCCTATTAATTAACTCTGCTCCATTTAACTATGCTGAACCGGATCGAAATTAGGTTCTATTATGAGGAGGAGGGATGACTAACTAGCTGAAGAGATCTTCGGATGATTATAACGTAGAAGGACCTGAGAAATGCTGGGATTTGGTTCCACCTCATTTGTGACAAGAGGAAATGGGACACTGGGGCACAAGAGGCCTGCTCTGTGTTCAGCACAAGAGGGTGAAGAATACCTTCAGTCACTCTGCCTCTTGTCACGCGCCAGAGTGTGAATTTACCCCCACTCCCAGGTTCTTCCACCCATCTTGGGCCAAAGTGTAGGTCGCACAACCTTTCTGAACTGCTGTTTGGTGTCCCAAGTGTCCCAAGCGAGCCCCAACTGTGGGAGAGGCACAGCCAGCCTTCCTGCACAGTGCATTGTAAGTAGAAGGCACGGAAGAGACGTTTATTAGGATTCCACTGAATTAATAGTGGCTGACAAGCAATTGCACTTAATCCACAAAGAGAAAATACAACTGTTATAATATGGAGCCTAGTAATAAACTTTTTGAAATAATGCATCTCGTATACTAAGATTAGGTAAAAACAACAGGTGTTCTATGATGATATGTTGCCTTCATTCTCATTGTGTTTATCTGCCAACAATAATTGATGTCGTTTTTTATTTTTAATAAGCCTACATGGCCGGAAAATGATGATGTTTTTAGGGAAATTGATTCAATAGAAAATTTAAGGATTTAATTTTACATTAAGAAGAATGGTGGCCAGTTAAAATATGAAGATTGCCAAGTTCTTAAAAGTTTGCTTTCTCACTGAAGCTGTCTAGCATCTTCCACAATGCGTTTTAGAAAATGAACATTTGTGGGGGACACTAGATTAAACAACATTAAGAAAATTTTATTGTTCAAAAACTAACAGACATTTTGTTAATGTCATTTTGTGACTCTAGAAGATTGGGGCTTGAGGAACAGGGCATAGTACACAGCCACTTCAAATGCATTTCACGGTATTTTCTTTAGAATATTTCATTGTACTCGTGTTCTGGGAAAAAACTTTGTACCTGATCTAGTTTAATGCTCAGGTACTCTAATTGAGTAATAAAAAGGTAAAGCAGCCTACTAGTGTGTCACACTTAAAAATGGGAAAGAGCAAAGGACTTGACAACTTAAGCCAAAGTTGTGTTGTGGTGTAATGTGTGCTTGTGTTGTTGTTTTTTCACTTTTCTGTGGCAATCTCAGTAGTCATCATGGTTCTCACATTAAGATTTTTTTGTTTACTTTTTTAACTTTTCACTTCAGTTAGAAATAGTTTATAGCTTCTAATAGCTTAGATTTCAGGTCTCAACTAAGTCAGGTAACAGGATTTACATAGAAGCTTGAGAGCAGAAGAGTTGAAGGTGCAGTATGTCGGGGAAGGTGGTCCCCATATAGCATGACTTAAGAGCATAAAATCTCTCCTTACCCAGGGCTCCGGTAATTCTCATCACATGGGAGGGATGCAGGAGAAAGGAAATAGTTGGGAAAGATCTAAAATGTATTAGCACCTTCCATGTACAAGGCACTATACAAAGATTATTTATTTCCCAAACACTTTGAAAGGTAGGTAATGTCATTCTTATTTTCCAAAAGTAAAAGTGATGCACAGTTTTTAGGAAAGACTAATCAAAACGACATGTTTTTCTTCAGGGTCGCCCCTCCTGAGCACATTGGGGAAGAGCAGCCCAAATAATAGATATGAAGAACCAGGATGGGGGAGGACAAATATTAAAAGAATGCACAGCCTTATACAGAGTTTATTATAATCACTGAAACCAGGTAGCAATAAGAGTTCTTTAGTCCATCAGTAATTTTCTTTAATTGACATTAAAGATAGAGTTTAAATAGTAAGAGCTACTCAATATTTTCAACAAATAAAGGAACAGATGCTAAAAGTTTCAAAGTAGCCTCAAGTCTCCACATTGGCTAACTCAGGTAGAGTTAAGTCTGAATCACAAAGAGAATTCTTGATACCTCTGATACCTCTTATTAATGCTTTAACACATTTCAAATTCAACTGTAAAGGTATCTTCAGTTCACTGCACTCATGTGTTTCATTGAGTTTTATTCCTTTCTTCCTAATAGAAACAACCAATTAAGAAAATTACTGTAAGAGTTTCTGTGAGCAGGATACTCCAGAGGTTTCTTATTCTCTCACTAGCTCAACTTTCTGATGTTCATACATTCTTAAAAGCAATGTGTTTGTGTTGTTGCATGTGTTTGTAAAAGTTGTTATCAGAAACAAAAACTTATTTTGTTTAAGAGCTTTCAAAATGATTAATCATATAAAAGAAAATAGTTTTCTCTCAGACATGTATAATATTTAATTAGAACACCATTTGATACTCATTTTGACATTAATTTAGATATAAGTCTTTACTATTTATAAGACTAAAGATGCAAAATTTGTTTTCTACTTTATTAAAATGACTATAAAAGAAAACTGTACCTAATAATTTTAAATTCTGCAAAATAAAGCAACAGCTATATTAAAATTTTACTCTTCCAACATTATTATTTGACTCACTATCTTTACATGCTAACATTGCCAGAGTTACATCACAATCTATCAAATATAGAAATAGAATGATACAACATGGGACGAGCCAGATATGATCAGATAACTTTTAATCTATGCAGTTGTGAATCTCATATTAATGAGAGACTCCACATTAGTGACAGGAGGCATCTTACAGATGGATGGTGGTGAAAAAAAATCAAAAATCCAATCTCAAATGAAAGTAGCAGCAATGCAAATGAGTGCAAAGTGTAACTTTTGTTCATAAAAATAAATAAATAAAAGTCAAATTGCACAGACTTAGACTTGTGTTGAATCTAAACTCAGTTTCTTTGAGAACCTCAGTCACTTAACTTTCTGAGAATATAATGAAAACTGTCTTAGACAAGTATCCTATTCTAAATGGTGCTTTCCCAATCCCCCCACCTTGACTGTATGCTTACATACCTTTCAACAATTAAAATGCCTACTTTAAAAGAAAAATATTTGGAAAATAAAGTTCAATGCCCAAGGAGTTAAAATATTCTGTGTTATTACCAGCCCTCAACAGAAAAATTTCACTGAAGAAATGAGAATTTTGCAGCATTTGGGAGCAAAGGAAAAGAATATTTCCTCCCAAACATTTCCAGTTTAGAATATTTAGTGAGCAAACTAGAATTCTCAAATTTTGGGGGGAAAGAGAGAAAGAGAAAACATTTTGGCTGATAAAATGCTCCTGAATAAAATATTATCTGAGACAAATGTTTAATTCAGAAAACACCTGCCAATGTAGATGTGCCCTTCAATAAATATGGCATCTCTATCCTCATTTAACATGTTTCTTAGCAATGAAATGTTGGCATTAAATTTAAACATAAGTGCAGTATAAAACAGGGATATAGCTATATCCTGTGGCCATGGTGTTACAACAGCTAGGCCAGACATTTTCAATGTTTTGAAGTCACAACATTTTTATATTAACACCAGTTAGAGATCATAGTTAAGTAGCAAAGTGTTTAATGAGATACACAAGAGAATAGTAATATACCGCAATAACACTGGTCTGTTGTTGGTAAACTATATAAAAGTAATAATCTGAAAATAAGGCTTACGATAATATTAAGACAGTAAAGTTTGAGGATAATGCTGTGAGTAATATGATATTTCCATTTTCCTTTTTGTGATTTGGTTCCTGGATCATACAAAGTATCTTCAAAACTTCTTATCTACAAGTGGCAACACATATAGTACTTGTTTTTTAATGCAATCTTGAATGCCCTTGAGACAAATACATCTTTGTAGAATAGAGGTAATAAAATAATTTATAGATCTGAATGAAAATAGATGTTCATTTTTATGGATTTGCAAGTTATGTCCCTTCTAAAAACTTATTATATAAAGTAAAAATCTGTAATTTCTAATAAAAACACTTAATGGGCATCATACTTGCAAACCATGAAAATTGGCAAACACTATGCAATCTTATTTTGAAAAATAATGTAAAAAAGACCTAAAACTAAGAAATTGCAATTGTCAAAATAAATTAAATCAGATGCTACTTTGGTCAAAAGAAGTTTCAAGGCAAAAGAACATCTTAATTATTATGATACTGATAATATATTTAGCAGGTTTGCATTGATTTCCAGAAGAAAAATCTTTACAACTTATTAAAATATGTTTATAATCAGAAAGCTGTCATTTAAAGACTCATGCAAATGCTTAATAAAAAGGGATGTTTTTCTTTGAAAATATATATATAACACAATGCTATTAAGATTTCATTCAAAAGCTATTATAATGAAGTATTTTGCTTAAGATATATTTAAAGCTTTCCATTTAAAACTTTTATCTTATTACATATCAGTCAATCTCAGTGATTTATAACCTTTTTCATATCATGGCACACATAAATTAATTACTAAAATTCTACGACACACCAAAAAATACTATGTTTTTTGCCAACCTGACAAGAAATATAGGTATAATTCTGGTTTATTCACACAGGACAGCTATTGTTGTGTTGGCTGTCATTTTTTTTTTTTTTTTACAATCTAAAGAAAAATAAGTTAGTGTCTCTGACTACATAATCAAGCACACCAATGAAAATCGCTGGTTTATCTGATTAATTTGATAATACCTATGGCCTTAAAATGATGAGATACAAGGGAGAATGGGAAGGAGAAGGAAAAATAGATTTAAACATTCCTGAGAATGGATATAGTAAGATACAGAGGAATGAATTTGATGGAGTGTGAAAGATGGACCTTTGGTGCATACAGTGATTATGCAACGTCAAAAGGAAGTGGGTGCTGACCATAACAGTTTGAAAAATATTTCATATAATACAAGGTTTTACTAATGTTTTGCTTTAGAGTAAGGGATTAAAGAATCTACTTCACTTCTGAAATGTTTTAGGTTAATGTTTATATCAATTCTTAACTAATTGAAAGCTATGATTCTGAAAACTTATTCTAACAAAATTCAGTGCTTTTTATATTGCTGAATGGATTTCTTGAACTTTATCCAAGAAAATTTAATTAGTGAGACTATTTGAAAACACCTACATAAGCTTGTACCCAAGAACCAAATATTTTTATAATCTTATACCCTAAGAACCAACTATTGTGATGCTCTGAGAGATGTTTTTCCTCTTATTTTGTTATCATTTTGTAATTAAAGTACCATACACAAAAACTATAACATTAATATCTCAAAATATAACTATCTTTATAAAGTATATAATACATATTTTTAAATAATAAGTGGAAATTATCTGAGTGTAAATTTACTATATATATATATATATATATATATATATATATATATATATATATTCAAGAAAGGGTACTCAAAAATTTTATTGGAGCTTCTTATAATATTAAACAACACACAATTTTTAATGATTTAATTTTTAAATTGTTAACATATGAAATTTCACTCAATAGTAGCTAATCTCATCATTTCCAAAATAAGAAAAATATAGGGAATTACTTTCACTTGCAGATACCATGGAATAGCTTGTAGTAGATCAAGGCTGTTGCTGAGAAAAATTAGGAAAAGTTGGATAACATCCAAACTACATGAGGTTTAAGGAATGGGAGAGTTTATAAGACAGCCAAGATTTGAAGCGTAAGTTTCTGATGAAAAAGTATGTTGTGAATGCTTCTTTTCCTCTCACGAAATACACCAATTCTTGGCTTAGGTCAAGCTTAGAAGTCAGGTGGAAGCCAGCTGCTATCTGCTAAGAAGTGAAAATGAATTATGTGCTATCAAGGCCGGCAGTAATTTGAGGGGGCTTAGAACCTCCCCCCCCAAAAAAGGAAGAATCTGTTCACAGAAGTTACCATAAAGTTTCATTGATCATTGGGTAAGAACAGGTAGAAATCAAACATAAAGCAATACAGGTATTGGTATTCTAATTGCCCTTGGAAGATTCTCAGATGGAAACCCAGGAAAGCTATGTCTTTGGAAAGGGATCAATAAGAAGACCAACACTTACAAAGACTTACTTCAGTCAGCTCAATTCATCATTAGATTGATATGTTCTGTCCTTTTGCTGCCTGCCATAGGATAGAATGAATCTCTCTAAAATGAGATAGCATAAGTCAATTTCTATAATTAAACACAATGTCTGTCTAAGATTCTGTTTTTATAAATTACAGTCTTATTGAAGGAAAAGTATTAAAATAAGTAGACAATAGAAACAGACCATAGGTGACACAAATATTAGAGATATCACACATGGATTTTAAGATAAATTCATCAATATGCTCAAGACAGATGAGTTTTATCATACAACTGCAATATATCAAAAATCAAAGACAAATTCTAGATCTAAAATTTATAGTAACTTAAATACATATTTTAAAAAAAAGTCTTAACAGTAATTTGGAAAGAGCTCAAGAAGGCCTTACAGAGCTGAAAGCTAGGTCATTAGAAAATATCCAGACTAAAGAATGAAGAATAAAATAAATGGAACATATAAAAATGATCATAAGATATATGTGAGTTAGGGTAAAACCTATCTAACATTCATGCAATATGAGTTATTTGAAGAGGGCAGAAAAAGAATGTGTTAAACACAATATTGCAAAGTTTACTATCAAGAATTTTTCAATGCTGCAAGAACAAATCCAGTATGTCTTACAAACCCAAAACAGATAAGTACATAAAAAATGCACAAAGAAAATCACACTAAATTTGTTCACCATAAAGAAGGCAAAAACTATAGAGAAATAGTTTAATCTTAACAGTACCCAAAGGGTGAAACAATCACTACTTTTAAAGAAGTAAAATAAACAATGGAAGTTGGAAGATAACAAAATATCTTTAAAGTGCTGAAAAGTGGGGGGGGAGGGAACCTACTAAATTAGGATTTTATACCCAAATGTAATATCTGTTCAACATAATGAAGTTTAGATAAATATACAAAAACTAAGATTATTCATAGCAGTAGATTCAAATTAAGAAAATAGCAAGATATCTTTTAACAGAACAAATCTAGAACAGAGATACAGTGAGAAATAAGAATAATGAAAAATGTTTTTATACATCAATATTGATATTAAATCTACAAAAATAAATAATATAGCTTATGGTTTAAATATAGTTCAAATTTAATGTGTGAAAACAATAATACAGAAGTAAATGAGTAAATAAAGTGTTCTATCTGTATACCTGGCATTGTCTGGGAAGTAGTAAAATTTACAAATTAAAAATAGATGGTTATAAAACAAGACTGAGTAATAATCTCTAATTAATTAAAATATGTAGTGAAGTATGATTACTAAACTAGCCAGATTTCAGAGAGGGGGAATGGATTGGTAAAAATTTGATTTGTGTAAAGTCAAAAAGAAAGAAGAGTAACATAAAGCTGATTCTCTATGCATTGGGCCAAACTAGGTAGGGCTATCCTGATTTTTGATGGACATGGATTATTTCCAATTTTGGGCTACTGTTCATTCATCTTCTAGTATCTTTCTTGGGCATGTAAGTATACTTTTTCTGTTAACATTATACCTACAAGTGGAAATGCTGTGTAATACGGTATGTTCAGCTGTGGCAGATTTGACAGAACACCATTCTGAAGTTGTGTCATTTCATGTTCGCACCAGAACTGTCTGATGTTTTCTATTTTCACCAGTGTTTGGTGTTATCACTTTTTAATTTTAGAGTTTTGGTGGGTATGTAATGATATCTCATTGTAATTTGCACTTCTTTGGCAACTAGTAAGGCTTGAGCATTTTTTCTGTTATATAGACCTTTGAATATTATCTTTTCTGAAGTATCTGTTGCCCATTTTTCTTTTGGGTTATCTTTTTTTTCTTTTCTTTTTTCTTTTTTTAAAAATATATTTTATTGATTTTTTTTACAGAGAGGAAGGGAGAGGGATAGAGAGTTAGAAACATCGATGAGAGAGAAACATTGATCAGCTGCCTTGCACACCTCCTACTGGGGATGTGCCTGCAACCCAGATATATGCCCTTGACCAGAATTGAATCTGGGAACTTTCAGCCTTCAGGCTGATGCCCTATCCACCGAGCCAAACCGGTTAGGGCTATCTTTTTTTCTTATAGTTTTTTAATACTTGACATATTCTGCATATATCTGCTTTGTGAGATAAATGCTTTGCAAACAACTTTTCCAGCCTATAGCTTGCCCTTTTCACTTTCTTAACGGTGTCTTTGGATGAACATAATCTCTTAATTTTAATGTAGTTTTATCTGCTATGGTTAGTGCCCTTTGGGCCCTGTTAGAGATACCTTTAGTTACCTTAAAAGTGTGACAATATATTCTTATTTTTTGAGGAAAGCTTATTGTTTAGCTTTTAATTTCCATTTAAAGGTGACCTGAATTGATTTTTGTATGTGCTGAGGGATAGAAATCTGTTCTAATTTTTTTCTTATGTATATGAGATTGGCTAAACACCATCTATTAAAAAACAGGTTTTTTTTTCAATTTTACAGTGTAGTGTCGCCTTTGTCATAAATCACAGGTGACACTACTGTATGTCTGTGTAGTTTCAGATTCTCCTTTAAGTTCCTTTACACACTGTACTGTTTTTGTTATGCTTTGAACTAAGTGTGAATTTTGAGTAATGAATATCCTTTGATTTTGTTCTTTTTCAAGATAATCTCGTTTAATCTTATCCCTTTGCATTTAAAATTATTTTGCTGACTTTAACATTTAAAAATATTTCCTAGTCCCTGTTCAGTGTAGTTCATTTGGTTGGGCATCATCCTATGCTCTGAAAGGTTGCTGGTCTGATTCCTGGTCAGAGCACGTGCCTAGGTTGTGGGCTTGATCCAGTAGATGGGGTGTGCAGGAGGCAGATGATTGATGCTGTGCTTTCATATCAATGTATCTCCCCCTCTCTCACTCTCCCATCCTTTATCTCTAAAAATTAATTTCAAAAATCTTAATATGTGTGTGTGTGTGTGTGTGTGTGCGTGCGCGCGCTGCAACTTTGGAAATCCATTAAATCTATGTCATTTTTTTGAGAAATGCTGTTTTCAACATTGTATTCTGTTCATAAACATGGTAAACCTTTCCATTTGTAGTTTTTATAATCTTAATTTTTTCCAGTAATACTTTATGGGTAGAGGTCTTATAAATATATTGTTAATTTCATTCTTTGGCTTGTCTTTTTGGATTTTATTGCAAGTTGTATGTGTAATTTTTAAATTTCATTTTCTAATTATTTGTTGATAGTGTATAGAAATATAATTTATTTTTTATATGGACCATTTACCCAGTTACCTTGCTAAATTCATTTGCAAATACTAATTATTTTACTGCAGAAGCCTTTGTAGCTTATAAATACACAGTTATGCCCTGCCTGGTTTGGCTTAGTGGATAGAGCATCAACCTGTGGTCTAAAGAGTCCCAGGTTTGGAGTGTTGGGGGTTGATCAGGGCCCAGATATGGCTGGTTGGCTGCCACAGTGCATGTCATAGCCACTGGTCTTTCCAGTCATTCTGGTTATTCCACCATTCTGGTAGCTGGGCTTTTATATAGAGAGACTTGTACTACAGCAGGGCTACAACGAAGAACATATCATATGTTATTATTTATATAAAAGACAACAATGAAATTAATTGGAAGAAATGGGAATTAAATAGTGATTTCTTTTTGACGTCATGACAAGATGGGACTAAGGGGGACTCATATGCTAATAATGTTCTATTCCTTAAAATCATTGAGAAGTAGATAGACATGTTTTCCTTGTTCAAGTATTCAATAATACATACATTTACATTTGTGCACTTTTGAATATGGGTTTTACATCAATGAAAATTTACTTAACACAAAACAAATAATTCCATGGTAATGAAAATAAGCTTCAGAAGAAGTTTTAGCCTTGTCTTCTCATGTGTTTTACTAACTTGCTATACCAATAAAGAAATTGTTCCATAGCTTTGGGTTCCATATTGGCTTCATGAAGAGTTTGGCATTCAATTTTACTTATGGCAAGAGAAGTTGAGATCTTCAGTGTATAAATACCCCCACAGTATAATTAATCCAAAGGAAATCACTATAAAATAAATCACAATAGAGTGCTAGGTCTTAGAGTTTTATGTACTTTCACTCCCTTCCCCTAAAATCTCAAAAATAATTATATTGAGAAGTAATTTTCTTATTCTGTCCTGGCTACAGACATATGAAGTAAGCAGGGGGCAATGCTATTATCCTATCTCACCAGTGAGACAGGATGAACCAAAAACACAGCCGAAACCCATTTGGATTTTTATTGAAAGAGGAAAACTATTTCCAGATCTTGGCTATTGTAAATAATGTTGTAGTGAACATTCAAATTACTGTTTCGAAATTCTTAGAACATATTCCCAGAAGTGGGATGACTAGGTCATGAGGCAGTTCCATTTATAATTTTTGAGGAAACTCCATACTGTTTTCCACAGTGGCTGTACCAGTCTTCATTCCCACCTACAGTGCAGGAGGGTCCTCTTTCCTCCACATTCTTGCCAGCACTTGTTGTTTGTTGATTTATTGGGTAGCCATTCTGATAGGTGTGAGGTAATATCTCATTGTGGTTTTAATTTGCATCTCTCTGATGATTAGTGGCTTTTAGCAGTTTCTCATATGTCTATTGGCCATCTGTATGTCCTCTTTGGAAAAGTGTCTATCAGGAGATGAATGGATACAAAAGCTGTGGTATATTTACACAATGGAATATTATTCAGCCATAAAAAAGAAAATCTTACACTTTTTGACAGCATGGATGGACCCTGGAGATTGTTATGCTAAGTGAAATAAACCAGTCAGAGATGGATAAATGCCATATGATCTCACTTATATGTGAGATCTGATAAACAAAATAAACTGGCAAACAAAATAGAAACAGAGGCATGGATACAGGAATAGAGAAGTGTCCCCTGATTCAGAATTCTGACAGCTGCTTCAGTGGAAGAGAGAGGTAGACTGCTTCTTGTTCTTAAAGGAATTGAAGATGATTACTAATACATCTATAATGAACTTCCTCATAATAGGTCTGTAAATATTAACGATGCCTCAGAAGATCTAGTGGGTGTCCTGATGAGAGAACATCTCTATTTCCTCAAAGCAGAATTGTTGAAGAATTTCTTAAATGATTGATGGGACTAACTGGTCTTACCTCAGAATCACAGCAGTCTATCTGTTTATGTTTCAGGTTACTCTAGCGATCAACTTCTATGGTGCATAATTAGTTCTAGGACTTTGATTCTAGCTTCTAAAATTCTCTAGATTGTCTCAAATTGGTTTATAATGCCTTGAACTCAAGAAAGGGGCTCTTGGGTCTCTAAAAGCTCTATAAACCAACATAATTAAAGCAATCATTTATTTCCCATCAATTATAGGTATGTACAAAGCCTGAGTGAAAATGTGGTTTAGTTCAATGTGATAGCTGTGATAAAATCCAGGTTAAAAAACTTAACCAAATTTATTTCTTCTAATTTCAACTCCAGTATGTTCTTCCAGGGATTTTCTAAGTTGTATGATGTTAGCAAAGGGCTTGAGTAGTGAGTCATGAATTATAAGTGAGAGCATGCAAGCTCTGAGCTTGAGAATTTCCACTACCTAGTCTGTTGGTTCTAGTTCCCCATCTATACCTCTTTGCTGCCCATGCTGTATGATCCCTAAGTAGATCTCTTTAAAACTAATGTTGTTGATAGTCTTAGAGAAGCAATATCTTCTGGTATACTTTTGGAATTGAGTTCAAAATTATAGCTGAAGATCGTGATGAAGTAACTTTTCCCATTTCATCATCATTTCCTGTCATGGTTATCCCTGTTTGCATTGTTTAATTTTAGGCTTATTGACTAGTTTGCTCAACTGAAGGAAAATCTTCATTTACACACACACACACACACACCATGTTTTTCCAGGATATAAATAGTTATAGGAATATATGCAAAGAGATTACATTTACTATTTAACTAATCAATACTATCATTTTGAAATGCTAGAATTCCACCCAGGGAATGAACTCTAAGATGAGGAATAAAAATGCTAATGTGACAACTTACCTAAATTCTAACGGAATTTACTAGTTATTCTGTACTTGGCAATTATGAGATTTTAATATTGTAGAAAGTATCAGTTTCTGGATTTGCAACTATAAAAAGGACTAGGACTGAGAATACATATTTCTAGTCTCAACTTCTTGTACTTTAAATTTTCACTCACAAAAAGTATTGCTGCAAATCATATTCATGAGCAACCAAACAGCGTAACAGGTTTCCCCCACTATCTGAAAGTAGAGTGTTCCTATGAACCCTTTTGTAAGTCTAAATGGCGGAAGACACAGAGCAATTACCTTAGGACACATCTTGTTAGCACCTGCACAAAATAAACTGAGATAAAGCACAGGTGCAAAGCTATGCTAAGCACAGATATGGTGCAAAGCTCTGGGGCTTGAGGCTGAGTGTAGTTTCTAAGAGAGAACATTGGGGGCACCCCACTCTCTTCTTGGGGTGCACCTGTCTCTACAAAGGCTGGCTGCAAAACAAACACTGAGTGCTGATTACACTTGTTCTTTATTTCCCTAAAAGAGAAAATCCTCTTCAGATGTCTTTGGTAGTGAACACATGCCCTAATGTAAGCTTTTCAGAAAAGTGAAGTTGCGTAAAGCGAACTTTCAAAAAGCGAGACATACTGTATATAGTCCTTCATCCCATAATTTTTTTACAGCATACCATTAATGATAGAATCACTTTATATACCCAAAATAGGTTTTAAAGAAATACCATAACCGACCTGAAGAATAATATTACTTATTTATTTTGGTCCTAAAAATTAAATGACCTTTGAAAGATATTTTAGAGTAGCACAAGACCAATTTAAAGTACTAGAGTAAACTGAATTTTGTCATCCAAATTCCTCATTGGATTTCAATTCGCTTCTTGCTTACCTAGATATTGTGATTTTTTTCATACAGTGGACCTTGAATATTAATTTTCATTTAAAAATTTTAAAGAGTTGATGTTCTGAATTATAAGTAACATAAACTATGTGGGTATTTAAAATTGAAGAGAGCTGAGAAGAGTTGCTTTTAGAAAGAGCAAAGAGGACAAGTGAACAATTTAAAAATGGAATGAATGGAATTTAAAAATGCAAATGAGTGAATCATATTTTTCCAGAAGCCAGATGTCCAGTTGCTTCCATGTTACAAATCAGTAGAAAGGCTTATTTGTAAGGCAAGGTTTGCACAGTGAAAACAAAATGATGTATTTAGAAAAACAGTCTATTGATCCATCTGGGTTCAATGTCTATGTAAGAAAGAAGAAACAAAGGTGGCATTTTGGTTAACTTCACTTCAGTTATCAAGATCAGAGTTGTTAATCTTCCTTCAAAAAGCCCATCAATGAGCACTAGTTTGTGTGTTGCGTTTCTTTGTGTGCACTCCCTGAGCATTCTCCGTGAAGGGGGGCCACAGCTTTTCAAAGGGCCATATTTCCCAAAAGGTTAATAGCCACTGCTCTTCTAGTCCAAATAACTACATTTTAAAATCACATTACCTGCAATTATTTTACATAGATATTAACTAAAGACATAAGTATGAGGTCTTGAAAAGTCAAACATCCTGCAAGCAAAATTTTTCTTAAATAGCCCAATTTCATGATTAGATCAGAAACTAACACCCTTTGGAGATGGGAAAGGTTAGACATTACGAATGCACTTGATCATAAATAATTATTGTCAAGATTATCATTTTCCTCATAAATGATAACACAAAAAGTTGCATATCCTAGGCAAAAAGAAATGTTGAAATTATATTATTACTTTAAGTATTTATACATGTATTTGTCTGAGGGCTTGTATATTTGCATTAACATGATTGGATAATTTATCAAGTCCACCAAAAATGTAAATAAAATAAGAATTTAGAAGTTTATTTTTAACTATGCAAAACCATGTTAAGTCTCCGAATTTCACAGTACCATATCACTTAAAGTTTATAAATGGGAGGGTCGTAAGGAGAACAGAAATATATGCATCCCAAGGGTGATTAAAATCATTCAAAGTTAGCCAAAATACTGATGTCTCCAAAACATGTACCAGTAAGCACACACTTGGAATAATTAAAAAGTCAGTGTCTATTAAAATACACTTTATTCTTAAAATGGAGCTACCAGCTTTTAACGTGTGTATACATTTGGAGAACACCCTGTATATAGTGCAGATGTTATTCCTCTTATTTTTAATTTGAATGTTCTGTTAGAAATGTCTACTCCAAATCCCTTAATCTATTACCATTACTGTCATTTCACTTCTCTATTTTTTTAAATGTCAACACAGGAGAGAAGGCATAGAAAGTTATCAAGGACTGAGAAATATAGGCTGAGGGCAGCCAACAGGTATCAGTAAGGCTCTTTTACACCACACCCATATAATCCATCAGTGACTATTATTTGATCCAAATTAAGTATGTTTTTCAGCTCATCTCACTAGATTTACTCCAACTTTTTCCTTACATTAACAGACCTTGTCTAAGTAGAATTTTTAAACTGGGGGATAGTGGGGGTTCAGGGCTGGTCCAGGTAACACAACCTGAATAGTGTAGTTTCTAAGATCCTTTTATTTATTTATCTTTTGGAGAGCTTAGATTAATCTTTTTTAAAAAAAAACATAAAAAAATGTTTATTAAGAATCAAAGAAACTCAAACTAGAACAATGAGCTGCAAGTTTTCTAAGAACAGGTTATTGTAGTTTTTTTTTTTTCATGATAATGCTCGACTTTGAGAAGAATGTGGTGAAAGGGCTCTCTACCTTGCTTGTGGAACTCCAACTGGGTTCAACCTTTCAGTTGATATGTGTAGATCAGGAGGATAAAAGGGTTTATATTCTTGCTATGGGCTAAAGGTTTGAAGCCCTAACCCCTAATGTAACTGTACTTATTTATTTTTTTAATTTTGTTTTATTGCTTAAAGTATTACAAAGAGTTTTAAATACACAATTTATCAGAATCAGAGAAATATAATGCATTAAATACAGAATTTCATTTCTAAAAGTTCAACGTAAGATAGTTATAGAAGCTACTTAAAAGAAACCCACATTTCACCTAATCTTTTGCAGTAACTAGGGCAGACATTTCACCAGAGAATAGGAGCTCAATAAATATTTTTCTCAGTGAGATAGTAATATTCGTTCACATAATGCACAAGAATAAATACAAATTAATTATTGGCCATTGTTGGTAAGGCATCAAATCTATTTGCTCAGAAGATAAACTTGACATTACCATTTGATCCAACTATTTTCTGAAATCACCAAGCCATGCCTATGACTTGGACTCATAATGTAGAAAGTTACCTAAGGCCTTGCTTCTCACATGTGGTTTTCAGCTGGGCAACATCAGGCATCACGGGAAATATAAATTCTCCCATGCAGGCCAGGCCTTCTGAATCAGTATCTTCAGTTTGATAAGACTCCTAGGTGATTCATATACAGGTTAAATTTCAGAAAAACTGGTCTAGATTAGTGTTCCCTAAAGTGTGATCCTCAACCAGCAGCACCAATATCTCCTGTCAGCTTGTTCAACCCCAGGCCTACTGAACCACCTACATGTTCTCCAGGTGGTTCTTATGCACATTATAGTAATTATAATTTGGGAATCACTGGCCTAAACCATTAAATTCTGATTTTGTTTCAAATATTTTCTATGTACTAAGCTCTCCTGCTACCTGCTTCATTTGCACACTCGCTAGAATGAGAGTCCTTCTAACACATTGTATAATAGAGAAAGAAAAAAAAAATGCTTGTATATTTAGCTGTTCTTGGAAAGCCCTAGAATCCCCTATAATGTTTTAAAAAATTAAGTGTAGCTTTTTCTATTTGGATTTGGTAATATGCCAACATCATTCCTATTATCTCAAAAGATATCATAAAATTATCATAATCACATTTACTTATGTTTACATTTTCATACACACACACACACATAAAGCATTAAAAAAAATAGAGGTACTGAATGAGTAAAAAGTAGTCATGATAATAATCACACATTTACATTTAGTAGTTACAGTTTTCCCCTTTCCTTCTTATGTAAAAGACAAGAAAGAAAACATAATATCAAAACAAATTGGTAGAAGCAGAATTTCACAATAATTTATATTTTAAAAGCCACACACACACACACAATGTTTTAAAGCCAAAGGCTGCTAAATTGCACAAATTATTAGCAAGATGTTGAATTGGTCCCACTTTTATCATCAATCCAGGTCAGCAATCACCTCCGCTAGGAGGCCTTCCAGGTGGCATTCTCCTCTAATTTCTCATAGAGATGGTGGCATCCATTTATCACAGCCCTTGATAAAACTGCATTGCTAATTCTGGCTTATTGCCTCATTAATCATACTATGAATATTTAAAAGGTTTGGAACTTTATCTTAATAGTCTCTGAATAACTGGTAGCAAGTATAGCCATGCCTTTTAGTTAATACTCAGATATATTGGAATAAACATATAAGCAAATGAATTAAACTATTAGAATAGTTTTTAGAGCATAAGAATTCAAAAAACAATGGAAGCACCAGGTATCATAAAAAATCGGAAATAATATTTCATTCCTTCTTATGATAAATGTCAAAATCTTGTTTTATACCCATGTAAGCCTTAAACAGTGAAATGATGTGCTTGAATTTATGTAGCATAATATTGAAAAACCAGAGAAATAGCTTCTTGGTTTTCCATTGCCCAACACTGCCACTTGAAAGAATGGCCTTTCACATTTAAATGAAAATTATGTTGCATTTCACCTTCATCATCGCCTTAGTTCATTATAATTTTAGAACTCTAATAAATATTTTCATTCTGTGCCATTATTTTTTAAGTCTCACAATTCTTACGATTTCAGACCGAGTTGTTGTCTGTTTTAGGGTGTCTCTGAAGTATTTCCAGATCTCATTTCACCTTAAAAGGCCTCTTCCTCTTTCAATACCTGTGCTTGAATCCCCCTTCTGTTAAAGAAGCCACGCACACTCACCAGGGAGAGAGCAGACAACTTAACATTGCTGGGGAGGGTTTCCTTCCCAGGCTCGAGTCCCTGACAAGCACGTGTAATGTTGGATGACCTTTCGCTCCAGACTACTCAGCCTATTGTACAGTGGCTTCCTTTTCTTTGATGGAGCAAACAAGAGTTCAGGCCTCAAGTCTTTGAAGTGGAGCAGCAGAAATTTGCCAAATAAAAAATCCCAAAGATCTCTGGAGGCAGAGAATCAACATCATTAACTGTACCATACCCTTACCCCCAAATGACCTATTTCCACGCCTTAGCTTTCCAGATATATTTTATTTGTAGAAGCTATTCAAGTGTCACATTTGAGGAAATGTAGATAGACAGGGATACAGGAAAAAGACCAATGTGCTCACAGTAAAGAAAAGAATGTATTAAATGCATCTTTATGAATATAATTAATCATTAATTTGACTATACACTTATTTGTTTGGTTTCTTAGCAAGAATGTTTGAATAATCCTCCTGTACATGTGATAAATATCAGTTCAGGAAACATCATTCTTGGGACTGGGAAAATGTTTCAGGGCAAATATATTAAAAAATGCACTCACTGAGCTAAAAGAAATGCAGTGGGTACATTCAGTGTATACAAACTGAGTATGTAAGATAGCTGAGAAGCTGCAAGGGAAAATAGGTTATTTCTGTATGTCCTGCCCCAACTACATATACTTCAAGATCACTGCATAGATGTCACTTCAAAATCATGATAATTTCTTAACCATGTAGAGGGAGGTATGAGAAAAAATGAATATTGAAAGATGTCTTAAACAAATGTCAGTGCTAGCAAATATTGATTTACAGTAAATTCCCAACAAAACAAGTCTGAAATGGAGACATTAATTTTAGAATTTAATTAGCTAAAATATCCAATTCATTCAAGTATGGCAAAGCAAAATCCTAAAATAAGAGATCTAGAATATAAAACCCTGTGAATCTTTGAGTCCGTGAAATGTGATAATGATTATTCAGTTTCTTGCCCAAAATGAAACAATGACACTATAACATTGGAGGAAAACAAGTTTCTGTAACATTGTGAATGGCACTGCCACTGCAATCTCTGACTATTTTTTGGCTTGAAATATTGACATTAACTTACTCCTATCCTTGCTAGTTATAAAAATACCGTAAGAAGAAAAACAGAATAAAAGATAAATAATTAAAGTGCTTTGAGTGTTAAACTCAAATCAGGTTTAATCTATGAATAGAAATTTTGAAATGTGTATTTGGTTAAGGATATGTGATCTGTTCACAATGAATGGCCTGGATGTCAGGGTCAGCTGTGAGGTATAAAACCAAAACTTGGAGAATTTTAATGTCAAATTTATTACTGTGTATGATTTTATAATAATACTATAATCTACTTTAATAACAGCACATGCTTTTTATTATTTTATGAATTCTCAACCCCTTCCTCCATGGAAATCAGATTTCAGAAATTCTTACACAGTCCAAACCCCTCAACATTATAGTCTTTGACTCAGCCGGAAATACATTTTAATTCTGTTCAAGTAAAATACCTCTCTCTCCTAAATGCTCTTACATATCAAGTCACTATATTCATCCCTATGTATTATTTCTGCCATAAAAATATCTTTGTGCTTTCAGAAATCATTACATAATCATTGAGCTGTCCATCTGAAAACCGGTGATAGTTTTGGTGACATATTTATTGTAATTCTCAAAAGCCAAGCATTCCTCAGTGTGGAGCTATGTGTTTTCCTGGTGGTGAAGTTCAGGATTTGTTAATCAGTGAGCAATGGTTTCAAGGCTTCTAAAGCAGTACGCTTACCTAAACTGGAGAACAAACTAGGTCCATGGCCAGAGACAGGCATTTACCCATAAACAGTGAGGCATTATATAGAAATAATCAACTAGTAACAGGCAGCTGTACCTAGATGTGTCTCTGCTCCGTTCATTAAGAAGTAGAGTCGTATATTTTAGGGCCTGACTCCTTCCCCCTCCAAAGGACAAGTCACAAAACAAATCACAGAGAAGGGGTTCAGAAAACACAGGAGCTGTACCTTCAGCCCATACAAACTTATTATATAATTGTACACTTGTAAGAATTATAGCAGTGAAGCAATATAGCACATAAAGAAGCATTTCACTTGAGAGTTAAGAAATATAGAACCTTATTCCAAAATAAGACTTTGGAAGACATTGTTTCTTTTCTGACTTCAAAGTTCATGAAAGAGATTATAAATAGCATGTACTTTTAACATTTGCATTCTTAGCTTTCAAAATAAATATTACATATAGGGTACAGTGCATTTATTCAGTTACTCTTTACAGCAGGATAAATATCTATTCATGTTATCTACATATCTGCCTATAACTAGAAGTCTATGGTAAGCCCTCCCTCCCCATAACTGTATTTGTTATCAAAGAACTTGCAAGGATACCATAGCTATATTTACATATGGACAACTTGAGGTACATGGGAAAAAGCAAGTAATCAAGAGCTTCAATTTGGTGTCTTAAGAATTGTCCTCTATTCTTATTATCCTGCAATTGTGTTCAGAGCTTGAGAATTTAAAATGGAAAAAAAAAACCCTCATACTAGCAATCACCATTTTTCTTGTAATCAAGTCGATATGTCCTTTCATATTCTTTCACTGGATTGCTTTTCTCTGTTTATTGTTGTTGCTAAACAAGGTGAGAGTTTAGGCAACATCTTTTTCAATGATGATTTCCTTGGCAATAACAAAATCTTAAATGCAGTCTCTCTTTTTGCTCCTGCTATGTGCTATCAAATTCATCTTTGTAGGGAGGCACAAACTAAAATGAGTAAATTGCCCTTAGTAGGTAGTACTCTTTCCCAGACACTAGGAAGTAAATTGTCAAAGAGTTTCACAGGGTTTAGCTGCATGATTCCCATTGACTTTAATGGGAGTTGCAAGGAAAACACCCCATTCAAAGCTTAGAAAAGTAGGGGTTAGTTTTCTGTATGATCTCCACTGTATTTTGTACCTTCTAGCCTTTGAACATTCTCTCTTCTCATACCTCCTTGTTCTCCTCTTTCTTTGCATGTTACCCCTAAAAGGATATAAATCTTAGGCCTTTTTACTTAACCATCTGCATACATAGTCAACTTACTCCCCCCCGAATCGCACAGTTAAACACCTTTTTCCAACCTCCCAATCCCAAACCATCCATTAATATCCAGCTTATGTAGTTAGCTGGAGAAACTATATATTTTTTTATATTTTTAGATATATTGTTATACTACTAGCTGCATATTTTTGAAATGTGTTGTATTTCAAATGATATCAAAATTGCTTGAATTATATTACTTCCTACTCCCTAAAAATGCTTATTAGTATTATCACTTTCAGTATTTTTAGCTCAAGTAGTTTTAGTGTCTCCTGAAAGTTCCCATAGAGCACAAATATATATTGCAAGGCAGCTATCATAGCCACTTAAGCAGCAGTTAGCTAAAGTGATTCATAGGACAATAGTGAACAACATAATAGTGACCATGATGTTAGATTCTGGCAGAATAGGTACAAGATTTCACTGTGTCTGGGGAATGAAGGACACCCTTGTCTGTGTGGTGGAAACAGCAATACCACAATAGCCTGATGTCACTCTTATATTATACACTGCAACACACACACACACACACACACACACACACACACACACACACCCTATGGGATTGTTCTAATTCCCTAGCAAGTTTTGATTGTGGAGAGAGCCAAACTAGACTAGCTTTGAGCTAGATTTGTATGAGTGTTTGCTTCTGTATAGAATGCACAAAAGGCCCAATCTCTGTGACTACCACCTTTTTCATTACCGGGGCTTTAATTACAAAGTAAGATGCCAAGTAATTGGCAAGGGGAACACGACTTGCTTATTTATCAAATACCTCTATCCTATGCCCCTGGCTTCTCTCCTTTACTGCACTTTTATAATAAATTACCAGGGTAGAAGTATAAAGAGTAAAGCACCTTTCCTTTGCACATTTATCATCCAACTTACCTTGAATTTTTTGCCTTATTTCAAATCATACCAGTGAAAAAAGATTTGCACTCAGTGACATATTAACCAACACACCATACGCCAAACACATAAAGCCTCAAACAAAGCAAAGAGTAGCTTCTGCTCAATGCATGTGATTTACGATGAAAAATCGTCCCAGTTCACTCTTGCACCCATGGATTCATTATTTCTATGAAACGCTGTGGGAATGTGTCATAAAAGAAAGCAGACACATTGAGCAAACATCCTGAAATCTCAGCACACAAGGTACCTCACAAACATACAAGGACATGTTTTTTTTTTTGTCTCTCAATTTGTTGTCTTATTTGCCCCCAGTTATTATCAATGACTACTTTCCTATCTCTATGTTGATCATGATAAAAGATATGTTTTTCATAAAATAACACATTTGAACATAAGGAGAACCTTGGTCCTCATCTTCCTGTTGCCGAGTAGCACGTCTTGTGCTGTACAGGCGCAGTTGGCTGTCCAGGGACCCTGATGCCAAATTGCGGAGGATATTCTTGTCGCAGTGACAAATTGCTTGCTGGTGGGCTGTGCAGAGTGTTGTTCTGGCAGCATCGGAGTTGTCTATGTGTCTGTCACTTGGTGAGGCGGCTTTAATGCTAGGTGATTTCACCCTCCCCCACCCTCTTTCCTTTCTCATCAATGCATTTTCCAGACTTACCTTGGCTTCCCAGTGAAGGGGGCTCTGCGTTCACTTGACAGTGAGCCTATGGAGATGCCTCCCAGGCCCTCCGTACAGGTATCTGTAGGGTAAGAGGAGGATTTTGTGCCCAGTGCCATACTTGTTTTCCATACAAACCTACAGGCTGCCATTGCAGCCACCCACACCCCGGTTGGCAACGCACTTATGCAGTGAGCGCCTTAATGAGTCCAGACAAAACGGCACAGCATTCTTGACACACAGGAATATCGTGCATTTTAATGGTATTGCAGGGTAATTTATTTCTTTAGTCTGTAAAATGTTGATGGCCAATATAATTTGTTAACACTTCAGCAAAGATATTGCCCTGCTTTTGATTTGATACTCATTTTTAAAAATAAAAGTATGTCTGTTATAAATTCCTTATAGTAGGTGTATTTCTTCAGTGAGGATCTGCTTTATAAAAAAAAGCAGAAATGTAAACAAGTAGACAATTGTCAGTAAACAAATTAGCTTGTAAACATTCTGTGGGCAATTCCAACAATGTCTGTTGACTACCTAGGAGGGTATATAATTTAAAGCCTCCAGATAATTTGTGGGTAAAGTCTAACCAGCTGACATTTTGAGGTAAATAATAAATAATACTCCTATTTCATTACAGAGTTTATAATTAAGGGTAAACATAAAGGCATTTAAAAAACTATAACCACAGGAGATACAGTATCGTAAGATTATTTTGTGACACTGAAAAGGATAATGGAATGAATACAAAAGATGTAGGAGGCCTTTTCTTATGCTATGGGATGACAGTAGATTTTTTTTCATAAAACATATTCTGCAACAGTGGTGTATTACTTAAGGCTTGAGATGTATAAAAGAAACTAATGGGTTTTTCACAAAGGATAATATACAATGCAATAATTCTAAAAGGAAATGAACAGGCTTTTAATCTTGTGGAAAAAAATGTTTATTTTTGCTCCTCTTGTATATACATGTATTTGTTAGTTTTATTGTTAAAATTGTAACCCTGAGTTAAGTAGACTTTAATGTTCTCCTAAATACTTTAAAGATATTAGATAATATTTTTTTTCAAAAAGATAGATACATGGATAAGTAGATGGAGAGATAGACAGACCAAAGATTTCACTTAGGTTCATTAGAAATTGTAATAATAAAACTGTAAGTAGTAGAACTGGAAAAAAAACTAAAAGATATTTTAACAGTTTCAACTCCCAGGACACACAGGTAAAATTTTCAGCCCAGAGAGATGCTTAAATCAGTTGGTCTCCATCATGACTGCTGATAAGACTTAAGTCAGCCCTCTGAACCACATGGGTGTTTCCAAACTAAGCTTATAAATTATCTTTCCCAGACACTTTGTGTTTTGTTTTATTCTTCAGTCTCTAAACCGTAACAGCACACATGGTCCTGTTCTCATCACTTAGGAGCAGCCAGTATGATACTATTGATCCTAAAATTGCTGGGGTTTTCTGAGAATGCACAGTTGGTTTTGCACTGTTGTCACTGAAGTGGTTAAATCTTTGTTTGTTTGTTTTATTCTGAATGGCTCTTAATGGATTAAGCTGTAGGCTTTCACCAAAGCAGTAACTGATTGTTAAAGTAGCAGGGAATAAACTAACCACAGGGTGTGTGTGTGTGTGTGTGTGTGTGTGTGTGTGTGCATGCGCGCGTTTGCTGCCAGAGCAAAGTAAATGCTGATCTTCAAGTTCTAAAACTAAGCTAGCATAAATATATGTTAAATAAAATATTTCTCACTATTTATGTTTAATGGGTCTATCCACTGTAAATTGCCGTGAATTATGTTAACCAATACCTATAATGGATTATCTCTACTTAATCAACAATAATTGAATTAAACTATATAATGACCCACAACTGTGAAGTGAATAATATTAAATATTAATTACAGTTGCAAATCACATTTTACTATGAAATTAACATGCCATTGTGTTTTCATCCATTGGTGCTTTTCATAATTTTACCAATAATATTCAAAATGGTGATTCCAACTTACATAGGCCTTTAAAGCTATCGCTGGGGCTTTAAATAAGTATGTACTCATCTTCAGAATATTAAGCTGTGGTTCTGGACTACTATAACTAGTTTTTGGTTTGAGTGTGATATTAAATATACCCCTATTTGGAGAAACAGATGGAAATGCATGAACTTATATGAGTGTTTTACACAATGCCAGCTCCTTTCGAAGAGGAAGACCTTATTCAAGGTCTCATTACCAATGCACAGAGACTCCAAGAGCTAAATACTCAACTCAAAAAGTGAAATTCTATTTTACAGCTCTCTTAATAGGTGTGATGGGCAAACCACTACAGATTGGGCCAGACTGGGTCCCAGTCTCCCAGAAAGGCACACACTGCTTCTCTTGAGAACACATGTAATAGAGGGTGACTCTCTCAGGGTACGACAAACTCTTCTTGGATTTGCCGGGAATAGACATTTCCCCCAATGGTCAAATCATGAATGTCTAGAAGAAACTAACTAAAATGCCATGCTCTCTGCTTCAGCTTCAAATAACCTCAGATCTATTCATCAAAGTCCACAGGTATGATGGTCCGTTGGCAAATTTTCAGCATGGCTGTTTCAGAGAGACACAGCATAGCATCTGGGCCTCTCCGACTGTCCTTAGAATCCTGCATGATGGAAGAACACCATGTTAGAAGGGAATAGGTTATTTTAAACACGAAACTAAAAGCTCTCCATTATACCTCTGGCTTCTCTAGGACATAGATATCATATTTCATACTTGCACATTTAAGTGCAAATGCACAGTTTGTTGTACCTCTTGGAAGGTTAGCTTAATTCACTAAATCATATGCAAAAGAACAGCAAAAAGTTCTCTTTCTCATAAATTTTGCACACAAAAGATCTGAAACCTTGGAGGAAGTTTCTAATTTCCATCTCGTATTTGTAATAAATGCAATGAATTGAATTGAAAGGGGGCTATATTAAAGGGAATGCATAAGCTTCGAAATGAGAGTGCTTTTATCGCATATAGAGAATGATTGATTCAGCTATAATGCCAGTGCAGTCTTTGTAATTTTCAAAATTCCATTCAAACTGCTGATATTCTGATGACAAAACCAACTGCCACTGTAACTCCAGAGCCTACCATTAAGAGAAGGGATTCAATGAGTGCAATAAAAAAGAAGGCAATTTTTCCCCTTGCGTGTAATATTCTAAAATTAAGGTGGGGACGTTTAATAAAACCCACATGAATACTCTTAGGGAACAACTAATTTGCTAATTGTGTGACACCCAAAAAGCCAAATGTAGTTCATATTTATATAAGAAAAAAAAATGATGCCTTCCTAGGAGCAAGGCCGCCATGTCATAATCTTTTCCTGAGGTATTGTACCAAAATAACAAGGGCTGGGAAGGGGGCCGGGGGATTATAAAGTAAAAGGGCTTGTTTCCTCTTTTTCTCCTTTTTAAAGATCTGGGGTACCTCTGACTGACCTAATGCACTTTTATTTGTGACGCCTTTTCAAAAGCAAAACAAACGAACTGTGTCTACAGAGGCTATAGTGCGCCTCTTGTTCTTACTGTATTTACCGATAATCCCTCATTTCACTTTCTCCATTATTATTTTATCTTCCCTACTCACATAGTCCTGGTCCATCCATATCTTCTTGCATTCACTCTCCACAAGTGTCCTAGCCTTCTCTTGACATTCCTTTGTCACTTAGGGAAGAGGAGGGGCACTGGAGAAAGACTTGGCCCAAGACACACCCCCAACCTTCTTCCCTGTTTATCCCACCACCTGCAAGTGAGGAGGAAACTTTTCAGGGTTTGAATGAAAGCCTCGGCCTCTCCTATAGGCAGGGATGCACAGTGCGGAAACAGTGTTTGTTAACCAAGCTGAACCACTGAAAAGATCACACACGACAGGGTAGCTTAGAAGCTCGGAGGAATTCAGGCCATCCCAGGTTAACTAAATGAGAAGCCAATAGATCAAGTGAACTTTCCTGACCCCCAGACATCCAAAAGCCCAAGTTTACACAGGACCTTTAAAGAACTGGGCTGGGAAGACTTTTTTTTTTCTTCATGAGGATAAAAGGGTGTTTGGCACATTGGCAGTACTCCATCTGAGAGCAAAATATGTTTGCAATTTAGAAATAAGAAACAAAACCATGCAGACTGACAGTCAACAAATCGATTTCAATGGCCACTTGTGTTTTGCATACTACATTAGAAAGATGAGCACAATTTGGAAGTATTCAAAAAGATCATTCTCCAGGTTTTCATTGCGTTCTTACTCATAGTAGAATAGAGGAACATGATTGGAAGTGAAATATAAAAGAATTAGGTTAAAAATCGGAATTGTATTTCAGATCTAACGTGCTGACTGATTCCTCCTTATAGAATATAGCTCTCATAGAAAAGCTCAGGTAAAGGTAAAAAGGTTTATAAAATGTGTAGGGTTTTTGAATCATAGAAAGGATGTGCACATATAGGCTCCAGTGGCTTAATAATTTTAATAAGGACATTCCTTTCACTAAGTTGAACTGTGAAATAGGATGAGGAAGAAATTTCAAAGGGTATTTATTAATATGTTTATTGCCAGGTGTTGCCTTCTCATTTTAGCCTCAACATTTTAAATGAAAATGTTCACCTCCCTCCAAGAGGTTCAAAGAGCTTACCCATTTATTTTTATGTATATTCAGAATATTTGAAATGCTAGAATTAGATTAGCATTTTCAAATATCCCAGTAGTAATATTACTCCTTCGCATTTGTCAGTGCGTGGGTGTGTGTATACCAGCTATGAAATGAATATAATCTCAGTGTGGTGCATGTGGGTGGTAGAGGGAGATGAATATGGGAGAGGGTATGGGGGGTAAATTAAATTAACTTTGGAAAATAAATGATTATAATCTGTCATTATGTATAATAGAAAGTATTTTTATTGTGTTCATTTTAATAGAGGGTAAATTTAATTATAATAAGTCAGGAGATAGGTCGATGACAGGGAGATCATATCGATGGATATGGGTATGAATGTGAATATAGATATATAAGTAGGATTTCCGTAGAAGTCAAGGCGATCAATTTGGCATGTAATTATTTTATGCTCTTAGATGAGTGACACAGGTCTTGTTTCCCTTCAGTGATTCTCAACCTTCTGGCCCTTTAAATACAGTTCCTCATGTTGTGACCCAACCATAAAATTATTTTCATTGCTACTTAATAACTGTAATGTTGCTACTGTTATGAATCATAATGCAAATATCTGATATGCAGGATGGTTTAGGCGACCTCTGTGAAAGGGTCGTTTGACCGCCAAAGGGGTCGTGACCCACAGGTTGAGAACTGCTGCTTTAGATCAACTGAAAATATAATAATTGTTATCAATTTTAATAAAATTATGAATCAAAAAATTATGTTCAAGGGTCATACATAAACACCAACTTTTAGCATAAAAGGATGCCCAAAACTTCCTCAGGAAGCAAGAAACTGTCAAGGGATAAATGTCCTATGGCAGCCCAGGCTCAAGGTCTAAATTCCTTCTGAAGAAAGCTTTACTCACACTTTCATCTCTTAAATGCCTCATGTTTCTACAGCTCCTCCAGTGGCACCCAGTGCGTTGCCTGGACCTATAGATGTTCTGCAACACAGGTGCTCACTGACTCACTGTTACTAAAAAAGAAATAATATCCAGCCTAGGTTTCATTGCTACCAATTCCATTATATTTTTTTCCTTGAAGAGCCACAATCGCTAGCCCATTTTGAGTGACCCCAATTCATTCTGAAGTGTAACACACAGACATACACACAGTCATTTAAACTCCCATTTCAAAAATAAACAAATGCTGACCCAACTCCCAATACCACCCATCCTCCCTGCCCCTCCCATATTGCCCTCTCATTTTTTCTATAAGGAATGTGATGGAAAGAAAAAGAAAAGTATATTTTGAAATTAAGCAAAAAATAAGTGTTGTAGCTACTTAAAAGAAACCACTGCCATACATGGCAATGAGACTAGTCAAATGAATGATGGCAGTGGACAGAGGATTTCTTTTGGCTGAACAATTTTGCACACACACACAAATCAACTGGGGTTGGATACAGAGAAACTAATAGAGCACCATATTCAAAGCACCTACTATGTGTCAGGCAACAGGCATAAATTAATCAGGATGAAGAATTGTAGAAAATCTGAGAGAAGTCGATATTTTTTGTCTTCGCCTTCTATATAAATTGCTTTAATCTATTTGAAGTTAAGACATCTTTGATAAAAGGCTGTTAGGCATTTTGTACTATTCGACTTTGATAATGTACTTAGAAAAGAATGCATGGCACATAGTAGAAACTTAAATATTTGTTGAATGAGTGAATGGTTATAAGTACTTTTCAAAGGCAAAATAAATCATCTGCCACTTCTAATGTATTTGGAAAGACATCAATAAATGGCTATTGTAAGGAAGATTGCAGATGCTAGTTAAGATAATCTAACTGTGTAGTAGTTTATTTATTCTACTATAGAATTTTGTTCAGAAGCCCTGGGGGGAAACTTTTGTTGTGATTACTTCTTAGGCTGGCAGTCAGTGATTCTCCTCCAGAACAAAATCACAAACCGAGCCCACGTCCCTTCTTCATGTCCCTGCCATTTAACCATCCAGTTGTTAACACATTTTAAAATCTGACAGGTTATTTCACTTCCAAAATGATACTAAGAGTCACACATGTCAGAATGCTGCTTGATAAGTTGTGTTCGTTTCAAGTGTGGTATGCGAGCACTGAATCCTCACTCTGTACATCCTGCAAAGTGTATCAATAATTATGCCAAATCTATCCAACAGTTGATTGAGGTGTTTTCAGTTTGATACGAGTGTCAAAAAGCGAACATTAACTTTCCACTTTATTCAGATCTTTGCCTGATACGTTGAATGAAAAAAAAAAAATCCATTCATACATCTCAGGTTAATCTCAAACACTGGAAATTAGGAAAAGGTATCTCAGATTCCACACACATTTTCTTTGTGGTTACAGAGGTGACTTTACCTCCTGGCGTCCTGTCCCTCTTTATCGTCCCAAATTATATCTGCCCTGTGTGAAAGGTCTAAGCAGGGTATAGATTTACCCACAAAGAAATAGTCTTTTTAAGCCCAATTCCTAATCTATTTGAAAATACTAATTCTTCTTTAGTTATAAAGTAAATGTGAAAAGGATATCTTCTGAAATCTCTTCTCTTTTAGCCTGTCCTGAGTTAATCTTACATGTTTCTACTGGATCATGAGTGGCAGAACTCCAACCTGAGAAAAACATGCGATGGAAATTCTTTACTTGGGCTTCCCACATTTATTCGCAACATCCCAGTTTGTAGCTGTATTTATCCTGGGGCAACAGAAATAACCAATGAAGAAAATAGGAGCAATGTAGTTTTGTATTTACAGTGATCTCTTGAGGCACCAAAGTAGTAACCCAGGAAGACTCAATGTCCTCCCATCCAGATCAATGTGAATATAACACAGGAATGAAGAAACAAGACTAACTTTTAATAAATAACACACCATCACTGGAATGGAGAACTTCATTCCATATATTAAATGTATTCAGGGAGAAGTTTAAAAGGGGTTAGCCTTAATTATTTTATGATCATAAAGCTCTTCAGTAAATATGTTATCGATTAGATATTGTAGATAAATTGATCTCTGATATCCACATATTTTTTCAAATGCTAAAGTTTGGCATCCTAATTAAGAACAAGTAGTTTGTAATTATATATGTTCCCACGTCTAGAAGTTTTTCCACAGTAAAAAAAAAAAATCCTCTGCCCATGGGTGACAGTTGCCTGAGGTTAAATTGTAAACATAAGTTCATCGTCATCTTTTAATTTTGTGGCTTTAAGCATTTGACCCAAGAGGTGTTGAGAGTTCACAAGGGCAGGGCTAAATGGAGTGACATTTGTCTTTGGAGCCCAAGTCTTGACCTTACAGATGTAAAATGAATTGCCTACTCGAGGGGATATTGTTATAGTCAGGTATGTAAAAATGAGCAATAGGAATGTGAAAGAAAGAGGGAGACTGGGAAGGGTGGATAAGAAAAAGCATTTTAGAGACCAATTTGGCATAAGTATTTGCTATATCTTTTACAATTGTTTACTTTTATTTAATTTGTTTCTACCATGGTGTGCTTTAAAAATTACAGAAAGAAGAGTTAGGCTTCTGACTTTTAATGAATTGTGTGAAATTTGATTACATACATTACTCCCACCCTGGGGAGGGGAAAAACAATTATAGTTCATTATATGCATCTCAAGTTGTTTATTCCTTACCATGCCCAAGGATAGTTTAAGGACGTGTTTCTGCCAAGAACTCCCCCCCCCCGCCCCAAATAATTTCACAACAGAGTAAAAACACATGGACTTTATATGAAATAAAAATAGAAGTGATATAAGGGTTGTATTTTTATAGCTGTATTTGAGTACATTTCAAATGAGTGTTTGTTAAACAGGGGGAAAAATCAGACTGGCATTGTCATGATTCTAAGCGAATTAGGTGAGGCAGGAACAGGAAGAATCTGAGTAGCTTGCATTTAATTAGCACTTACTGGTACAAAATAAATTAGACAGATTTGTCTTGTTTTATGAGCAAGATCCTGTTTTTCTATTTCATTTTCTTTGTGCTTTTGGTAAGGACGGATCTGGCGCTTTGGATACTAAATAGGCAACTAATTCAATTGGTGCTTTCTGCAAGGGTCTGCTTGCAAACTGGTGCCAGACTCACTGGTCCTTTGTGTCCTGCCTGCCCTGCATGTGTCTGGGCTCCCCTGGCAAGTTCGTTTTTTTGTCTCTGATGGTTAATAAGCTTTGAGCCTAGTAGTCAAATGTGGTGGGAACGGGGACAAGACGAGGGTCCTTAGTGAAGGTGTTTGTTGTTAAATAGAACAATTCAGCTGTCTCTTTAGAAAACTTGACAAAAGGAAATGCTCCCTGCTGAAAATTTTCTTAGCCTGTTGCACAAAAGATGAAGTTTGTTTAAGAAATTGCTGCTAAAGAAAGCGTCAACCCATTAAGGTAATTATATGGAACCTGTGCCGTATAACAGCTTAATTGATGTTAATGTTTGTCTAATTGGTGATTGGGAGAGTGCAAAGGACTAAAGGTCCTCCGAGCACTTTCAGTCAGGGCTCTGAAAGGGGCTCTTCTGGTTTTCACAGTTATAACAATGCCTGCGCGTCTTTCTCAGATTACGCCTTGTTTTCAGCCCCTTACAGCATTCTGCTCCACTACTTAAGGCGTAAAATAAGGGTGAAGAGCCATTGTCTAATGCAGCCTTTTTCAAAGAGTGTTTCTGACAGGGATTGTTCTAGGAATCAGGCAGGAGAGAAGGGAGTGTGAGAGGTGAAAGCCACTATCACCCACTTGTGTCACCTCCCCAATGAGCAGCAAGAGCCGCCTAATTGCTGCATCTGTGTTTTTTTTTCCCTCCAAGCCTCCATTCTCTTAAACAAGATCCTTACACCGATGCCACATGTTCCTGTGGAATCTATCAAACAAAACAAAACAAAAAAACACCCCAACCTGGCTGACATTTTTTAAAATTGGCATAAAAAGAACTGTTAGGGAAACATATATAAGAAACGCATACACAAAAATCTATGAACTTTTATATTTTCTAAGATTTCACACACTAGTATGGTCATATTTACAAAACGAATTAGATAAAACAATGCATGGATATACCTAAACACGTATATGTGACTTTTCTTTGCAAAGATACAGGCACGATTATTACATACATTCTTATGCATGCAGACACAAATGTATAGGTTTTGAAAGCCTGCGTTTGTTTTCACTTGAGAAAGCCATTTAAATGTGTCATCTACTGGTCTAAACAAAGTAATAGTAAATATCATTGACCCAGGTTATAAAACTCAAATGCTTGCATATTTTGCATCCCAAGATAAACTGATTGAAGAGTCAGGACTTGCCATTAAAAAAAAAAAAATCTCAGCTGGCACTCTCATTCATTCACACAAGCACAATGCATTTGACATCCCCCATCTCTGAAAAGTTATAGTTCTCAAGCTTTTCAATTTTTATCTTTCACATCCCTATATTTAACAGATTGATATTTTCCTGTTTGTTCTCTTTAAGATTTCTTTTCTACATACAGAGTGTATTCATGTGTTACCCTAATGAGGAAATGACGAGTTTTTATCAACCTTATTAAACATACACCCAGAAGATATCCATTTTAATAAGGGGCCAATTACTAAGTGTGTCTTCAGTTAGAAAGAACTTAGCTTTTACCTTGTTCTTTGGCTCTCCATGTCTCTAATTAATTGAATCTTGAAATCGTTGGACTTTCAGCTTAAGAGAAGACTGAAGAAGGGAACTTAACAACACTGCCTATTCCTTTATGTCTAGAACAGGCAAAAAAAAAAAACAAAAAAAAAAAAACACCTGTAATGCTAAAAGACTCAGGCTTTTGTCTGTTTCTAATATTACTTTTCTGCCTAATTGCCATCACTGCCACGTACATTAGGCCCTTTTTCAGCAGGGTTAAAACAGGGCCAGTGATGAATGGAAAACTGATTGTACTGCTGTCAAACTTGAATGTGAGGCTTATTCTAGAGATAGAAGTATGAGGAAAAGGACAGAGAATTGCACTTCATTAAAGCTCTACCAAGCTGATTGGAGTGGAGGAGGTAATTGAGATTTAAAGTGGCATTCCCATCACACTGTCCCTTTTTCAACTTAACAACTGTCATTCAAGCCACATAGGGCAACAATTGGCCAGATTTCCCAGCTCTTCTGAGTAATAAAACAGACACTCACCTTCTGGCTATTCGTCTTACTTACTTTGTTCTAATTTCCAATTCATGTGTCATTAGTGAACGGAGATGGACAAGAAATAGCTTTGACCTCACAGATTTGACCTTCAACCCCAGAGTCCCAACGCTAGTCTGAACATAGGTTGGGATATGCTAAGAAACACCTTTCCTTTGCACAAGAATGAATGGCAGTTTTTTCATCATTGTGCCACCCCCTGCTTGCCACTACATTTAGACTATGAGACATGTCAACTGCCTGTCACAATTACAATAGACACAGCAAACCGGAATTTTCCCCAAACCCAAGGGGAACTTCCTGAACAAAGAGTAAATTTTATTGCACAGATTTTGGAGACCTCCAATTTGTAGAGCCATAATGAATGCATCCCACAGACAAATAGGTAGTTGTTAATTATCCCAGCAATTTCTTTTTCTAATGTGCTAACAACACAGCATGCTAAGTCTTCATATCCTACACTGTTACCTGATGATCTCATCACATTTGAAAAGATGGTAGTCTGGGAAAAGGGCATTATTATAGAAAGTATGCATGAAAAAAGTTACATGATTGTAATCTCTCATTTTCATGGTTTGTTTTAAAGAAGGTGTGATATTTTAGCTACACCTTTACTGAACCAACTGATGTAGTTTACATATTAGTATCACTTTAAGATAAACATAATTTTGTATTTTCCTTGACTGATTATCCTAAAGATTATATACACTAATTTTCTGTCATCAAAGCATTCTGTGGATAAATAATTGCAGAAGGGCCAGACCTATGACCTGAATAAGAACCCTCAATGAATTTACTAGTAATTTATGCTTTTTCCATAGTTTTGAATAGAGATTGGCTCCTGGAAATCTATTATGGTTAGAAAGTTGTTACATTTTCTTTATACTAACAAACATTTTGATAATTCTAGTATTATACCTTTAAATAAATAGAATAATGAAACATACCATGTTTATTTTGGGCCAAAAGTTTGGAAAGTTGACTTTGTTTTCTCCATGATAAAACATTTTGAGAGCTTGCCAGGTTACTGCATTGACTTTGTTTAATGAAATGTGATGTAATTTTGCTAGCAATATTCATCCTTCTACAGTTATTTTCTTTAAATCATGGGTATATTACTATATTGACTTCACTTTAATAGATGCTGCAGTCATTTGATTTTTCCCTTGTAATATTCTTCTATTATAACATGGATTTGCATAACTCATTGTGTTTCACTGTGTTTTCTGCATTCCTTACTTATGTTACTGAAAAAGGAGAATACAATATATTTTTCTTACAGGAAGAGGCATTAACTTTCATGAGAAATCACAATTGTTACCCCGTCATCTGTAAGTACTCTCAAAGCTACTAACTTCAGAACATTTAAATAAAACTCAAAGAACTGATTCCTTTTGAAGAGGTGATTAGCATATAAATACAAAAAAAATCATTTCAGAATAGGACATCCTTCCAGAGTATTACATAGTAAGAGTTTACCAATAATTATAAAAACTCAGACAGTCTATTGTGGATTAAGCATTCTTTATTAGATCCGTGTCACAATGATGTGTGAAACATGCTTTCAGGGAAAGGACAATAACACATTTACCAGAGCTTTGTCCTGATGCTTGTTACCACTCACCCCTCCACCTCCACCCTCATTATGACCGGGATCTTCAAGTCAAAGAGTGAAAAAAAAACCCACAAAAAACTGTTTTTAGAATTTTCCTTTCTACTAGATAAATGTTCATGTTCTTATAGGTCAGAGAGGTGAGAACTTATTGTTTTATCTCAACAGCACATTTATGGTCATCAAAAGAAATAAACCTCACACTGCTAGCTACTGTAGAGATGTCTGTTATCCTACACCTGTGACAATTACACTGTGTTAGTGAAGCTAACAAGAGGTAGGCCATAGATCAAGGGTCAGGGCACTGTCAAGAGGAAGTTATTCTTCAGTCCACTGACTCTCTTATCATTTTCATCTCATGTGACATCCACCTGCCAATCAGAGAATGTATACCATTGTCTTGTTCTAAGTGCTGCACTTTCGGCCTCAAAGGGAGCACGTTTTATTACTTTTCTCATAATTACCATTGTCTATCTTTAAAATGTTATCCTCAAAATAAACAAATGAAACTAATAAATGTTATATTTATAGTAAAATAAAAACAAGGAGCAAAGTTAAAAACAAGTTTCAGATATTAATGTTTGTCTGATTTAATTAATGGTTAGCTATCATCAGTGAGTGAAAATAGTCAACTGAAGGAATATTAAATCAGTAACATTGGAGAAATAACAAATGGCAGAATAGCTCAACAACGTAACATGTGCCTAAATAAATGTGTGTCAACATGTGGCCAGGCTCATGCCAATATCATGGCTAGTACAATATCAAGCTAACAGGCATGTTTATAAAACATCCCTGAGAAATATTTTCATAATGGATTTCAATTGAGTTGATATGTGTACTCAGTAGGATCTGCTAATGGTGTATATGGATACAATGAAATTCTACTTAGAATGTGGTATAGTGAAAGGTTCAGTTATCCTAGTAGCACAATATGTAAATTGCAATCCCTCTTGTCATGAGATTCCATTTTTAATAAAATTTTTGTCTCAAAGAGTCGTCCTTTAAAAAAAATAGCTCTAGTTGGTTTGACTCAGTGGCTAGAGCGTCAGCCTGATGACTGAAGTGTCCCAGGTTCAGTTCCAGTAAAGGGCACATGCCTGGATTGCGGACTGGATGCCAAGTGGGGGGCATGCAGGAGGCAGCCAATCAATGATTCTCTCTCATCACTGGTGTTCCTATCTCACTCTCCCTCTGCCTTCCTCTCTGAAATCAATACAAATATATTTAATAAATATATAAAAATAAAACAAAAAAACTCCTAGTCATCTCAAAACATTAAATAAGCAAATTTATAGTTTAAGATTCATAAAGTTAAAAGTGACTAAATTGGGATATTTAGACCTTCTCTTTCACTGAAAGAATATTAAATCACAAAGGAGTTTCATGCTATCCTTTGTCTCCAAAGAAATGTAAAAGTAAACCTCTAGTATTTCTATATGTCCCTTTCCTTATTGTAACTCCTATAAAAATAACATAGCGGGATGGAAAGTTTTAGAATGGAACACAGGATTATGAACTTTAGCCTCAAATCTGCTCTTGGCTAATTGAGTAATATGAATCTCAGTTTCCCAAGCTGTCAAATGAAAGTTCATTATTCTCAACCCTATGGATTTTTCAAGGCTTACTGGCATCTTATTGCATCCCTTCCTTTGTGCACCCTAAA
Source organism: Murina feae (assembly GCA_004026665.1). NCBI lineage: Eukaryota > Metazoa > Chordata > Mammalia > Chiroptera > Vespertilionidae > Murina > Murina feae. The sequence continues at coordinate 8,570 of PVJC01006403.1, read as the reverse complement.
AATCTTTTATCTTAATTCCTAATAAAAACATATTTATTCTACACTCATGGCCTTTTTCTTTTTGGGGACAGGAATAGGATGTTCATTTCCGCCGCCGCCCACCCCACCCCCCACCCCCTCCCGCCCCAAGTACTTAGCACAGTGCCTGCTGAATTCATGAAAGAAGGAATCTTTATTAGGGTGACTATACATCTGCTTTTTGCCTATTTTTTCATGTTTAATTATTAATAGATGGTGTGCACTTTCAAAATTCTTTAAGTTTGAATGACATCGTATTGTATTCATCATTTCCTTAATGAAAGTAGAAACGACTTATATCACCAATTTACTTGAGATCAATTAATACCCACTCAGATTTCTCTTTTCTTTACAAGATAACTCTAGTTCTTCTGTCTTTATTGTTCCTTTGTTTTAAAGTTTGGAGATTATTTTAGTGAACAACTGAATCTTAGATTTGTGCTTCTACATTTACTGTCATCCTATATTTAAATCACTTGCTTCAAAGACAACTCTGGATTTCCTTACAAGCTTAAGGTAATAGAACTCTAATAAATGCAGGGAGGGGAAAAGTAAGTTTACAGTTGTGAGCACATAAAACACAGTTTGTTCTTATATTATTATTTATTAATTATTGTATTATTTTCCATACAAACAACTGTAAACTTCCTTTGCCAACCCCTGTATTACAGTTTTTGGAAATAAATTACCCTTTACTGGCAACCAGAAATCAGCAATACATTTCAATAGACCTTGTCTTCTGAAACTAATTCTGTAAATAGCATAGACCTAAGAGGGTGAGAATGAGATCATACATTTTGCCTATATGACAATAACCGTCATAAAAATGACATCTTAAAATATGAAGCACATAGTTCAAAAGTTGATCTCTGTGTTTGAGTATAGCAATGTGTCAGAAACACAAACATTTCTGATTCCAGAATGAAAAAGTGATTTTTCTAAAAAGCCATTCCCAAATTCAGGCATCTCTTTGCCCAGTCTTGACATGTTTTCACTCACTCCTTCAAACCTTCTTTATGCTGATACATCAAAGGCTCTGATTAAAAGGTCTGTGGAGGCCCTGACCAGAGTTCACTGAAGGTTAAAGGCCCACTTGCCATATGCATGTGTGCAGACAATGACACAGCGGTATTACTATGTTAACAGTCTCTTTGCCCTATGCATGAGCAAGGGTGATGACTCAGCAATAGCATTATACATGCTGTGCAGGCACACCGTTATATAACCTACACTAGAGGCCCAGTGCACAAAAATTTGTCCACTCAAGAGGTGGGGGGTCCCTCTGCTTAGCCTGTGCCCTCTCCCAGTCTGGGACCCCTCAAGTGATGTCCACCTGCTGGCTTAGGCCCACTCCCTGGGTGATCAGGCCTAAGATGGCAGTCAGACTTCCCTCTGGCAGCCTGGGAGCCCTCAGGGATGACCACTTGCCAGTGGAGAGCAGGCCACAGCTGCAGTCCAACATCCTTAGCACTGCTGAGGAGGCAGGAGAGGTTTCCACAACCACCGCTGTACTGGCAGCCTTCTGGCTTGTGGCTGAGCAGAGCTGCCCCTGTGGGAGTGCCCTGACCACCAGGGACAGCTCCTGCATTGAGTGTCTGCCCCTTGGTGGTCAGTGTGTATCATAGTGACCAGTCATTCCCAGCGGTTCTGATGTTAGGGTCAATTTGCTTATTACCCTTTTTTTATATAGGATTATATAGGATAGAGGCCTGGTGCATGGGTGGGGACCAGCTGGTTTGCCCTGAAGGGTGTCCCAGATCAAGGTGGGGTTCCTGCTAGGGTGCCTGGCCAGCCTGGGTGAGGGGCTGATGGCTGTTTGCAGGCTGGCCACAGCCCCTTCAAGGTGGGTGTCCTCCCCCCTGGGGTACCTAGCCAGTCTGGGTGAGGGGTTGATGGCTGTTTGAAGGCTGCCCACAGTCCCTTCAAGGTGGGTGTCCCCCCACCCTGGGGTGCCTGGCCAGCCTGGGTGAGGGGCTCATGGCTGTTTGCCAGCTGGCCACAGCTCCCATTGACGCAACGTCCCAGCCAGGCTGGCTGGAATCAGGTTTCTGGGGTTTATTTATCTTCTATAATTGAAACTTTGTTGCCTTAAGTGGAGGCCACAGCTGGCCTAGGCAGGCAGTTTCCTTCATTGCTGGTGCAACAGAAGCCTCCTGTTTGCTCTAGCTCTGTGGCTGCCAGCTGCCATCTTGGCTGGGTTAATTTGCATACAGTAGCTCTGATAGGTTGGTGGGTGTGCCTTAGCTGGTGGGCGTGGCTTAGGTGTAACAGAGTGAGGGTTAATTTGCACATTACTCTGTTATTAGATTAGATATGTTAATGTCATACAGATGTCACTAGTTGGCACGAGGCCTCTTTTGTTTGAGCGTGTATATAAGGTGCCACTGACCAGCCAATTGTTGGCTGCTTTGTTTGTAATAAAGCATGTCCCACCTACCTACGGCAACTCGTGTGTTCTTCCAATTCCCAGCATGCAAAGGAGTCGAGTCTCTAGTTGAGGAATTTGGACCCAGCAGGCCTTCATGTGAAAATGAACAAAATCACAGAGAAAAAGAACATCTGGTTTTGAAAAACATAAAGAAACAAAAACTTTTAGGTTATAAATAAAGTAACATTTTCCATATATTTTTCCATGGACATGGACATTTATTATAGGCTCTTTAAAAATCTATACTACTGTAGTCAAATAAGTAACTCAGTTTTGGCTTTTGAAGTAATTTGTAACCAAATGTTTCAGATACTATTCAGAGTAAATGAGCTAATTCTGACTGTAGAACATCCCAACTGCCTTCCATTTTTATTTTTATTTTAATTGCTTTACCTTCTTCATATCATACCTAAGTAAAAAAAGAGGGAAGTGTCAGAGGAAACTACCAGGAGAGTCATGGCAATCACTTCTACCCAGTCATGGGCTCAATCACCACGCCATGAACTGCTCTGAATAGGCAGGTCACTGGCAAAGTATAAAGGGGAAATTAAGAGTGGTCCTATAAACTTCAACAATTTCTAAATATTTAAAAAAATTATATCTTTACTCTCTAAAATAATCCTAGTAGGGAGTGAGCAAAGGTAGACAAGTGAAAATAACTTTCTAGATTTCTCAAGATTTTATAACTTCTTTTAGCATCTCTCTATGGTTCCTGTAATCGAACCTGAATTCAGATGTTTCCAAAAAGTTAGAAAGCTAATAACAAAGGAAAGGAAAAAGAAGTGTCAGTTTCTGTGCCTGAGTTATGTACAATCAGGAAAGAAAAACTGGACTTAAAAAAAAATAAGGACCCGGATGATTTTGTGAAAGGCAAGTGTGTTTCTTGCAATGATCCATGAAGACTGTTGCTCGATGTACTACTTTACCACATAACATGTAATAAACTCAAACTACTGAAATCCACCCAGAACGGGCTCCATTTTCTACATGGAGATCAGCCTCAAAATCAATTCAGCTGAGCATGAAAGTCTCTGAAGTAGAAATAGAATGGCTTTACCTTGAGTATTCTTTAAAGGATTAAAAAGTATTCAAGTAAAGGAAAATAAATTTCTGAAAAAAAGGTCTGGTGTCACCTCTCCTCTCAAATTGATTCCTTTAAGCTTATTGATTCCGACGCCATTTTACTATGAAGACTTTTCGAGGTTCACGGACACACTGAATATATTGAACAATTTACTTTGAAAACAAAACATAAAAACAACAAAAAATAACAACTGAAAACTCAAGGCGGGGGCCCCTTCGCATGAGGGGGAAACCACAAGGAGAGGGAAACCACATCAAACCAAGTAGGGAGAGGTTGAGACACACTCTCACCATAACACACGTCCTGCGTGGCTACTGATAATCGATAATCCAAACAGGAATTCTTTGCCCTGGAGATGCATCCCAACCTTTAAGACCAGTACCTGAGAGAAGGGTCCCCCAAACATCTGGCTTTGAAGAGAACAGGACTGGCAAAACTAGGGATGGCTCTGAAAGAGTGAAGTGCGCACACACCACAGCTACCCTTTGAAAAGCATCAGGCCTTTACTCACCGAGCTGATGGGTTCGTTTTAAAGCATCAGTGTAAGGGCAGGACCTGCTGGAATACTGTCCAGGGATGGAGGTTGCTGGGTGCCACCTTCCTGCTCTTCCTCTCCCTTTCTAAAGCTGGAGGGGGCCATCTCTGTAAAAATGTCTCTCTCTCTCTTTTTTTAACTTCTTTTTCCTTGTCTCTTTCTTATTCTTTCCTCAGTAGGCGTCATCATCACCCTTTCCCTCTGCACCAGCACTCCCAGAGGGAGCGGTGCCTCTGCACACTTTTGGTGCCCTGGCCTGGTGATATCTGGTTTTTGCAGCTGCCACCCATGGGGATCACCTGGATCTGGAGGCGAGGGGGCTTGCTTTCCTGGGTCCTGCGGAATCGTAACTTTGGGAGAGACAGTCCTTGGCAGACAGCTGACGGAAGCATACCCAGACTTTCTGAGAAAGAGGCCTGTTTGCTGGTCTAGGAGCTTTGGCCTGGGGAGCAGGCTTCTGGCTCGGCGCACACAGGCCACGGAAATGCTCTCAGGGAATGGAGGCTATGGACACAGTCTTTGCGCTCTCCCTCTGGCTCATTGCACTCCCCTTTATCTTCCACAAAGGCCCTTATACCCTCTGACTTCGTCTAGTACCCTGGTTTTGCAGGGAACCTCTCCATTGCTGGGCCCCGGTGGCTAACAGGGCTAACGTTGCACTGCGCACAGAAAGTAACACAGAAAGAGTTCTTCAACAGCCACCACCCCTGCTCAGGGCAAGGCAAGAGGCCAAGGACCTAGGAGCTCAGTCTTTCTGCGAGGAAGGTCTGCAAGCTTATCTTTTGGGCTGCAGCCTAAGGGGCTGGTTTATCATGAAACACGCATTAAGGGCTGACCTTGAACCTTGTCTGAGCCCTCAGAGGACGGGCATTATCCTTACCCTCTCTCTTCCTGCTCCAGAGTGCCAGCATCACCCAGAGATGGGCTCTTATTGTGTCTGGTGTACAGTAGCCCCTTAATACTCATACCATGTCTGCAGAATCTAGAGTGATATCCCTTGGCATTCCTTATGTTGATGATTTGTGTGGTCATCTTTTTCCTTATGTGTTGCCAGACTTACAAGGCTAGAGGTTTCAACTTTATGTATCTTTGCAAAGAACCATTTCTTTTATTTCATGGTTATTCCCTCCACTGTTTTTCTTTCAATTTTATTGATTTCTGCTCATTATTATTTTAATTCTCCTTCTTGCTTTGTTTTTATTTTGCCTCCACTCATGAGTCCCTGGCTGGGAGGATGGGAATGTTTCATTACTGACACTGCAGGGTTGGGAGAGGAAGACATCACGTTAGCAGGGAAGAGGCCTGGGGCTGCATTAGTTAGGTAAGTAATTAAGTTCCCGATTCCCAGGTGGCCTCTGCTGACATCTTGGGACAGGAAGCGGGGTAGGTGGAGAGGAGGTGCTTATTGCTTATTGGTGGGGGATGGAAGTTTCAGCTCTCCACTCATCTTTCTCTGATATCACCCCAGTGAGAGATTTGATGAGCCTCATTTCAGCCTAGAAAGGATGGAACTCTAGGCTCCCCTCTTTGCCTTTGCTGGTGTGAGCAGAGGCTGAGCCACAGTTTTCTCGGCAGTGTTTTAGCTAAAGTTAAGCACTTATTATCTGAAAGGTTTGTGTTCTTGCTAGACAGCCCCTTTCCTGTCCTTTGGTTAGAAAGCAGGCTTTCATTGGGGCTTTTTGTGCCAGCACCCATCGGCATTTCCAGGCTACCAACTTCCTCAGCTCCAACTGTAGGAGACATGAGGGAAAAGAAAACCTGGAGAAGTCACTCTGATCCCGAGGTCTCTAGTTAATGTGCCTTTTTTGCATCACTTTTCAGAACCTCCTTATATTTTCTTTCTATATAATGTCCAGGGTTTTGATTTTTACTCAGGGAAAGGTCTGTCTACTTTATCTTCCCAAAAATAGAAATCAATCTACACTATTTTTATAATTAATAATGACTTTTATAATAGGTCATATTAAATTGGCAGTGGTCCATTCAGTATGTTAAAAATAATAGAAATTATTTCCAAATAGAAAGTTTAGACCAGCTTATGTTGGGACTAATTGGATATGCAAAGAAAAATCCATGTTTTTTTTAATAAATCTTCATTGTTCAGATTATTACAGATGTTCCTTTTTTAACCCCCATAGATCCCCTCCATTTGGTTCCCCCACCCATCCCGTGCCCTTACCCCCACCGCTGTCTTTATCCATAGATGTAAGATTTTTGTCCAGTCTCTTCCCATACCCCTCACACCCGCTTCCTGCTGAGAATTGTCAGTCAATTCCCTTTCTATGCCCTTACTTCTATTCTATTCACTAGTTTCTTCTGTTCATCAGGTATTTCTATTGACTTAATTATTATATTCACTGTTGATAGATATGTATTTGTTGTCACTTTGTTGTTCATCATTTTTATTTTTGCCTCTTTCTTCTTCTTCCTCTTCTTAAAGAATGCTCTTCAGCATTTCAAATAATCCTGGTTTGGTGGTGATGAACTCGTTTAGCTTTTTCTTAACTGTGAATCTCTTTATCTGACCATCAATTTTACATGATAGCTTTGCTGGGTAGAGTAATCTTGGTTGTAGGTTCTTGCTATTCATCACTTTGAATATTTCTTGCCACTCCCTTCTGGTCTGCATAGTTTCTGTTGAGAAATCAGCTGACAATCGTATGGATACTCCCTTGTAGGTAATTAACTGTTTTTCTCTTGCTGCTTTTAAGATTCTCTCTTTGTCTTTTGCCCTTGGCATTTTAATTATGATGTGTCTTGGTATGGTCCTTCTTGGACTACTTTTGTTTAGGGTTCTCTGCGCTTCCTGGACTTGTAAGTCTATTTCTTTAACCAGGTAGAGGAAGTTTTCTGTCATTATTTCTTCAAATAGGTTTTCAATATCTTGCTCTTTCTCTTCTTCTGGCACCCCTATAATTCTGATGTTGGTATGCTTGAAGTTGACCCAGAGGCTCCTTACACTATCTTCATATTTTTGGATTCTTTTTGCTTTTCCAGTTGGGTGCTTTCTGCTTCTTCGTATTTCAAATCTTTGACTTGATTCTTGCGAACCTCTAGTCTGCTGTTGGATCTCTGTATAATATTATTTATTTCAGTCAGTGTATGCTTAATTTCTAGTTGGTCCTTTTTCATATCCTCGAGGGTCTCACTATATTGATTTATTAAGGGTCTCACTAAATTTATTGTCAGTTTCAGAAAATTCTTGAAAAACCTTAAAACCATGGTTTTGAACTCTATATCCAGTCATTTGCTTTCCTCCATTTCTGTCATTTGTGATATGTTTGTCTCTGCATTTTGGCTGCTTCCCTGCATTGATAGAGTGGCTTTCTGTGCTAGGTGTCCTATAGGGCCCAGTGATTCAGCCTCCCCAATTACCTGGAGTGGACACTCTTGGTGTACGCCTTTGAAGTCTGGGTGCACAGTCTTGTTGTAGTTAAGTCTTGATTGCTATTGATATCACTGGGAGGAAATGACCTCCAGGCCTTTCTCCTCATTGTTTGGGGTTTGGAACTTTTGGAGTTCTCTGTCCCAGCTGTAGTCTGCTAGGTTAGGCTGCAGGCAGACAGGGCACACAGCTTGGGTGGGGTTGTAAATTGGGTGGGGCAGGGTCTCTGAATCACCAGGGCAGAGCATCCAGTGATGGCTGCCCCTCAGCCATCTCCATGGCTTCTACCCATTTTGGCGTCTCCATGCTCTGGCATATGCACGCCCCAGAGTCCCGAGTCTCGGAGCTCCACATCAGTGATCGCTGTGAACGGCTCTGCTAGAATGCTACTCGTCTTCCGCCCTGTTGCCAGACAGCCCACAATGAGTTCAGTGCAACCCCGGAGCTTGTAATCCCCTTACAAGCCGTGGACACAGGTGCAGCCACCGCCACAGTTTTGCCCGCACCACCACTGTTTCTCGTGCATCCATACCTCTCAGTTTTGGTGCCAATAACTTCTAATCAGTTTCAATGAACTCCTTCTCTTGCCTTCTAGTTGTAAAGCTTCCACTCCCTTGGTTCTGGAGGATGGCCATTTAGCTTTATAGTTGTATTTTTTTTAATGTGGTTGTGGGAGGCTGCACATTCAGGTATATACCTTATGGCACCATCTTGGTTCTCCAAAAAAATCCATATTGATAAAACTTCCTTTCTGTCATTTTTATGGTCCTTCTGAAAGCTAGAAAATATACCAATACACAATTCCAGAACTAAACTACCAAAAATCAATGAAAAAAAAATCATCTACTTAAAATCACTGGCTCCCAGGATTTAGGGAAAATAGTAAAATTCTCTAAAGAATTGTAGGAAGAATTAGGGCTGCCAATCGTTTCTGCATTTTAGTTTTAGAAATATTTACTATTATTTAGTGAGATTTGTTTTATTTTATTAGAAGACTACAATTCTTATATTGTTAAATCACACAAAGAACCATTTACATTGGCTAAGTTCTTTGAAAAAGTATTTCCATCTACTCTTTCCAATTTGGGGAATTCGGCCAAATATCTGTTGTATTTCTTGT
>PVJC01006402.1:0-55095 GCA_004026665.1 Murina feae | reverse complement strand
GCAGCAAGCTCACCTACAAGTCGGAGCATCTGCCCCTTGATGGTCAGTGCACATCATAGCTAGCAGTTGAGTGGCCTTAGCTTGTCATTAACGTATTCGCTTTGATTGGATGAATGGACAACTGGACGACCAAACACTTAGCATATTAGGCTTTTATTATATAGGATTCTCTAGTTGTAGAATTTTAGGGTTTCTGAATGATGGTTATTCTGTATTTTAGTTGTAATTTTGATGTGGTTGAGGATGAGGTGATTACTTACCTTTGCTGCCATCATCGATGCTGAACATCTTTTACAATTATTTTTATTATTGACTAGAGGCCCGGTGCATGAAAATTCGTGCACTCAGGGGGTCCCTCAGTCCGGCCTGTTTCCTCTTGCAGTCCAGGATCTCTCAGAGGATGTCCACCTGCCAGCTTAGGCCTGTTCCCTGGAGGATTGGGCCTAAGCTGGCTGTCAGACATACCTCTGGCAGCCTAGGCGCCCTTGGGAGATGTCTGACTGTGGCTTAGGCACACTCCTCCTGAGTCCATCTCTGCAGTAGGTGTGACACCAGGACTGGGAATGCACTACTACCTCTCTTGCCACCTCTGCAAAAGTAGGGGGGCCGCCAAGACCACCATGGTGGGCCTGGTGGTGCAGGCCCCACCCCCACCCACTAGTCCTTCTAGCATATTATTCCAGAAGATCATTCTGCCATCTGGTCTAATTAGCATATTAACTCATTATTATATAGAGGGGCCGGTGCACAAAAGTTTGTGCACTCAGGGGGGGTCCCTCAACCCAGCCTGTGCCCTCTCGCACTCTGGGACCCCTTGGGGGATGTCCACCTGCTGGCGTGCCTGGCCAGCCTGGGTGAAGGGCTGAGGGCTGTTTGCAGGCTGGCCACAGCTCCGACTGACTCAAGGTCCCAGCAAGGCTAGCTGGAAGCAGGTTTCTGGGGTTTATTTATCTTCTATAATTAAAACTTTGTTGCCTTGAGCGGAGGCCACACCCAGCCTAGGCATGCAGTTTCCTCCATCGCTGGTGCATCTGAAGCCTCCTGTTTGCTCTAGCTCCATAACTGCTAGCTGCCATCTTGGCTGGGTTAATTTGCATCTCATTGCTCTGATTGGCCAGTGGGCATGGCTTGGCTGGTGGGCATGGCTTAGTTGTAACAGAGTGAAGGTTAATTTGCATATTACTCTTTTATTAGATTAGATTTTAGAGACAGAGGAAGGGAGAGAGAAACATTTATATAATAGAGAAACATTGATCAGTTGCTTCCCATATGCACCCTGACTGGAGATTGACCCTGCAACCTGGGTATGTGTCCTGACCAGTAATTGAACTGGCAACCTTTCTGTGCAAGAAATGATGATCAACCAACTGAGACACACTGGACATCTTATAGATGCACAATCTGGAATACTTAATTTTGTGTTAAAAGGAGGTCTGTAGTCATATATGGACTTTTCACTGTTTAATAATGAAAGTGACTCATTATTTCCCACACATGTTCTTTTTTAAAACATGGCACATGTCCATATTTGAAATAACATGGAAAAAGTAGTGGAGCAAAAGGAAATTTGGTAAGCATTATTGCAACTATTCCACCAGGAGAATGAGATGTCATAAGAACAAATAGAATATAATTTTGTAAGAACATGAGATACCTTTGCTGGGTACTACTGACTTAATGGTCCAAAATGAACTTCATAAGACAATATAGATGCCATTGGTAGAATGACATGTATTTTTTGTTTTCCATCTAGGTGGCTTTAGAAGTGAAAAGAGATGTTATTAATAATTAGCTAGTTAAAACAGCAGGTATAAAGCAAGACTGCTGCATGCAAACTATGTCCCTGCCCCTAGTTATTGATAATCTAAAACCCAGAAGTTTCAATGAAATGGGCAACGCTAAGGTCTTGCTATAATAGAGTGAGTTGAGACAAGGGTAAAGATTATAAGATAGGGGAAAACATGGGAGCCCATCTGATAATTTATTTTGTAAAGGAGATCAGAAAAGCAGGAAGCAGACATGGAGTTACAGTTGGTGTGTGTGTGTGTGTGTGTGTGTGTGTGTGTGTTGTTTTTTAATTTAGTTTGTTTTTTGTAATGACAAAGATACTAGAGGATGTATTTCTAAGGAGGATGATTGACTTCAGAATGAAAACACACACACTCATGATACTGCAGGTGGTGTAAAATAACATAAGCGAAGTCCTTAAGTGGTCCTGGGTAAATTTGGAGAGGGTGATATACGTTTGTTAGAAGTGATGCCACTTCTGAAACAGGAGAGAAGGCAGGGAGCAAAGGTTAAAAGCAAGGTAGGTTTATAAATTCTTCAATTTTCAGATGAAGGTATTTCTTAGGAGTATTTCTATTTTCTCAGTAGAAGATAAGGTAAGATTATCATTGGGAACATCTGCATAAAAAGAAATAAGTGTAAAATATCATTTTGTAAGAGGACAAAGTAAATTAAATAGTTATATTGGTGTTTACTGAAAAGCCAATTCCTCCCTCTCTGCCAGTCTTGGCTTCAGGAAGTCCTATTATAGGTGGGCCCATCTAATTGTAATCTCTTGTTTATTCACTCATCTGTTAGTTTAGAAATTTTATAAAATTTCCCCAGATGTCTGGGAAATGCAGGCATAATTGCAAGTGTTTATAAATTGGACTTGGTAAGCATTCACCACCTCAGTCAGCCAAGTCAGGGCTATATACACAGGTCTAGCCATTTGTCTCCATGGAGGTAAATTTTGTGGGTGACATTGGCTCCATTGCCATTTTCTCAACTGTCTCATTGGTGGTAAAAGAGAAATGCGGTGATGATCCTTGATGTCTGATATTCTTTTTGTGAAGCCTTTGAATATGGTCCAGTCCTCCTTTGTGCCTTTGCTAAGCTCTAAGAGTCTCTGCAAATCTGTTACAAAGTTTCTTTAGTCCTAAAAAATTTACGTGTTTCATGCTTTACTTTTAGTTCCTTCTCACAGGTATTTACATATTTCAAGTTTCCTGAAACATAAAGAGTTTTTCTACTAATTGACACACATACTCTATGCCAAATCAATATTTTCATGGAGATATGTATATATAATCTAATAAAAGAGTAATATGCAAATTGGTGTCACTCTGCTACACCTAAGCCATGCCCACCAGCCAATTGCCACGTCCACCAGCCAATCAGAGTGAATATATGCAAATTAACCCATCCAAGATGGCAGCAGGCAGCCATGGAGCTGAAACAAGCAGGAGGCTTACCTTAGCAATGGAGGAAGCTTAGGTTTCTGCCTGCCTTGGCCAGCTGTGGCCTCCACTCATGGCAACAAAGTTTCAATTATAGAAAATAAATAAACCTCAGATACCTGCTTCCACCTGGGGTTAGGCTTAAGGAAGATCTGGGAGCCTGGGTTGTCAAGGGCAACCTGACCTGGACTCTGGTTAAAGCAACAAAGTTTCAATTATAGAAGAGAAATAAATCCCAGATACCTGTTTCCTGCCAGCCTTGCTGCAAACAGCCATCAGCCCCTCACCCAATATGGCCAGGCACCCCACGGGGGGACACCCACCTTGAAGGGGCTGTGGCCAGCCTGCAAATAACCCTCAGGCCCTCACCCAGGCTGGCCAATCACCCCAGCAAAACCCTCCTTCTTAAAGGGGCTATGGCCAGCCTGAAAATGGCCCTCAGCCCCTCACCCAAGCTGGCCAGGCACCAAAGGGGGGATATCCACCTTGAAGGGGCTGCGCACAGCCTGCAAACAGCCATCAGCCACTCACCAGGCTGGCCAGGCACCACAGCAGGACTCCCACCCTGATTCGGGACACCCTTCAGGACAAACCAGCCAGCCCCCACCCATTCACCAGGCCTCTATCCTATACAATAAAAGGGTAATATGCAAATTATCCATAAGAACAGATCCACTGGGAATAACTGGTCACTATGACACACACTGACCACCAAGGGGCAGACACTCAATGCAGGAGCTGCCCCTGATGGTCTGTGCACTCCAACAGGGGGAGCTCTGCTCAGCCACAAGCCAGGCTGACGGCTGCCAGTACAGCTGTGGTGGTGGGAGCCTCTCCTGCCTCCTCAGCAGCACTAAGGTTGTCCGACTGCAGCTTAGGTCTGCTCCCCGCTGGCAATGGAACATTCCCTGAGGGCTCCTGGGCTACCAGAGGGATGTCTGATTGCCAGCTTAGGCCCGATTCCCTGGGGAGCGGGCCTACTCCAGCAGGTGAACATCCCCTGAGGGGTCCCAGACTGTGATAGGGCACAGGCTGGGCTGAGGGACCCGCCACCCCCGAGTGCACAGATTTTTGTGTACCGGGCCTCTAAGAGGCCTGGTGCATGAAATTCATACATGGCCCGGCCTTCACCCTCTCCAATCTGGGACCCCTTGGGGCATGCTTAACTTATGGTTTAGGCCTGATCCTTGCAGCCTGATGGCCCCTTACTGCTCTCCCCTGCCAGCCTGGTCATCCCCAACTACCCTCTCCTATAGGCCTGGTAACACTCAACTGTCCTCCCATGCAGGCCTGGTTGCCCCAACTGCCCTCTCCTGCAGGCCTGGTTACCCCAATTGTCCACCCCTGCCAGCTTCGTCCCCTCCAACTGCCCTCCCCTGCTGGCCTGGTCACATGCAACTGCCCTCCCCTGTTGGCCATCTTGTGGTGGCCATCTTGTGGCAGCCATCTTGTGATGATATGAGAGCATCGTATGAGGGCATGAGAACCACCTAGGCTTTTATTAGTGTAGCTATCTGTAATAATAATCTATAATAATAAAAGCATAATATGCAAATTGACTGAATGACCAAACAGCAGAACAACCATCCGGAGGACCATCCAGATGACCTTCCAGACAACTACACTATGACATGCACTGGTGCCAGGCAAGCCAAGGCAGTGCAATGCGATGGTCGAAGGGCCCTCCCATTGCCCCGTGATCACTCTGCAGAGGGAAGCCCAGGCACCCTCTGCAGAGTGATTGATGGTGGGGTGCTCCATGATCAATTGCCCCAAGGAGGGAGGCCCAGACCACCAGACAGTGGGTCAGTCGATGGGCAGAGGCTCCATGGTCATCCCAAAGAGGGAGGCCCAGGCTACCTGGCCAGTAGCACTACAGCATGTGGGCGAGTTATCCCTCTGCAGAGCTATTGATTGCAGAGCCCCACAATTGATCACTCCACAGAGGGAGGCCAAGGCCACCCAGCTGGTGGTGCTACAGTGGTGGACAGGGCCTTCCTCTGCAGGGGATTGATGTGGGGGCCCCCGTGATTGATCACTAACAGAGGAAGGCCCAGGCCACTGGTGAGCGATGTCATGGTGGTTGTGCAGGATCTGCCAGCAATCGGTCTGCAGAGGGTGGCCCAGGCCAGCTGAGTGATGTCACCCACAGAAGGTGGTGACCAGCAGTAGGGGAGGGGGGCAGCAATGCACAGATGGCAAGCTATGGCAGTGATGGGAGTGGGGCCAGCTGCCCTCAGCCAGGGGAAGGAAAGTTCCGATAGGCCCTGGCTGCCAGCCAGGCTTAGGGGCCTACCCAAGGGGTCCCTGATTGCGACACAAGAGGGCAAATGCTGGGCTGAGGTACACCCCTCCTCACCCCTATGCATGAATTTTGTGCACCAGGCTTCTAGTATATCCTATCTAATAAAAGAGTGGTATGCAAATTAACCATCACTCCGAGACAAAGATGGCAGTGCCCATAGAGGTGGGGCAGGACTCTGGCCGCATCACCCTGGAAACGTGAGCCCAGCAGGCATTATCTCAGCAATGCCGTAGAGGTGATCACGAGCAGGGGAGCAAATGAGATGGTGGCTGGAGGGAAGCCCCCAGTGGGGCCTTCTCCCGGAGGTGGCAATGCGGAGCAGGAGAGCAAACACGCGGACCCCCCGAGGGCAGCCCCCAGAGGAGCATGCTCTCTGCCACCAGCAATCGGGAAGCAGGAGAGTAATTGCGCAGGCCGCCCACCTGAGAGCAGCCCCTGGTGGTGCTTGCTCCCCACCGCCAGTGATCAGGGAACAGGAGATCAGATTGAAAGCATGGGTGGCCTGAGGACAGCCCCCAGTGGGGCATACTTTTCTCGGCAGCAATCGGGAGCGGGAGAGCAAACACCTGGCCCTCAGGCAGCCCTCAGCAGGGCTTCCTCCCGCTGGGGTGATCCGTGAACAGGCAAGGTGGCTGGCAGGCTGCACTTATCCCTGGCCACAGCTCAAGGGAGACAACAACATGCAGGCAAGGCCAGGAGCCTGAGAGATCAACACAAAAGGGTGCCTGCACCAAGCCTCCATGGTGTGGCTGGGGGTAGGCCCTCAGCAGGCAGACAGACACACATACACACACTCAGCGCCTGCCAGACTGTCCCCTGTGCATGAATTTCATGCATCTGGCCCCTAGTATATGTAATCTAATAAAAGAGTAATATTGAGATTGACTGTTTCTTTGGGAAGGCTAAGCCACGCCCACCAGCAAATCAGAGAGGCTGTATGCAAATTAACCCAGCCAAGATGGAGGCCGGCAGTCACAGAGCTGCTAGAGTAAACAGATGCTTCCATTGCAGCAGGAGTAAACTGTCTACCGGCCGGCTTGGCTTCTCCAGGCTCCAGGTAACAACATATTTGCAACATTGTCTCAATTATAGAAGCCTCGGAGCTGAAACAAACAGCAGGTTTCATTGCACCAGTGATGGAGGAAACTGCTTGCCTAGGCCGGCTGAGCCTCTAACTAAATCAACATTCTTTCAATTAGAGAAGCCACAGAGCTGAAGCAGACAGGAGGCTTGGTTACCTGCCTAGGCCTCGGCTTAAAGGAACAGTGTTTCAATTTAGAAGATAAATAAACCCCAGAAACCTGATTCCAGCCAGCTTGCTGGGACATTGGGTCAATGGGAGCTGTGGGCAGCCTGAAAGCCAGAAAACAGCCCTCAGTCCGTCACCCATGCTGGCCATACCCTAGTGGGGTGAGCGACTCCACTGGGGGGTTTGGTCAGCCTGCAAACAGCCATCAGCCCCTCACCCAGGCTGGCCAGGTACCCCAGTAGGAACCCAAAACCTGAAGGGCTGTGGGCAGCCTGAAAACGGCCCTCAGCCCATCACCCAGGCTGGCCACACCCCAGTGGGGTGAGGATGCACACTGGGGGTCTTGGCCAGCCTGCAAACAGCCATCAGCCCCTCACCCAGGCTGACCAGGCAGGACAGCAAGTGGACATCCCCAGAGGGATCCCAGACTGCGAGAGGGCACAGGCCGGGCTGAGGGACCTCCCGAGTGCACAAATTTTGTGCACCTGGCCCCTAGTGTATAAAATAAGATTGCCAACATTTTATTGTTCCATGTGAGTAAATTAAAATATCATCACTCATAGTTAACAGAATTTCATGAAGCAAAGGACATTTTAACATAAAATTGGAAAGCACATAATTTAATGATGTAAAACATTCATGTAGACTGAATACCTTTAGTTATTCAAACTCACATTTTCCTTTGTTTTGGAAACCATCCTAATCTATACTTCTTCAAATAGTATGGCATTGTTTTTTGGTTTCTTTTTAGTCTTTTATGTGTATCTATTTCAGTGCTGTATGTACTAATATTTTATGTATTTTGGTCTATTTCTCACACTAAAATATCAGTTCCTTGAATATATGGAGCTTTATATTCTCATTGCCAAATTATTGTGCCACCTAACAACCACTCATATAGTATCTATTGAAAGAAGAATATGTGACTATGAATTAAAATCAAAATTTTGTTATCTAAATAATTCTGTTTTCTCTTTTCTTTCAGAGATACAACGTATGATTCTGTCTCTGTATCATTTAGTTGGACTTTGATTTACATGCAGTTTTATATTAGAGTTACATGCAATTCAAGTATAGGCATGGATAAAAATAAGTTTACAATTTTAATACAAATAAATAATACAATAATCAATAAATGATAACAAAAATAAACTGACATACTCATAACTGTAAACCTACTTTTGCCCACCTTGTATTTCCATGTTTCAACATGTTAGCCATATACCACATATATTTTCACCTGTTACCTTCTATGGCCAAAATAAAATGTTTATAATTTTTAGCTCATGTTCAGACTTTATTAACAAGAATATACAGTATATTAATAAGAATATACTAACACAATTTGCCTTAGCAATTATTAACAAAGATATAGTAACTTCTCTGTTCTCAGAGTAGCACAGTCACTGCTTAAATACATTTGACATTCTGTAAGGCTAATTTCCACATTTTTCAAGGTGAGATAAAATTTTGATTTTTTTGAAACAATGGTAGGCAACTACTGTATTTATTGCCTCATTGATGCTGAATTGTTATCTTCTGGTTAGCCCATTATAAGTGGTTTACAGAAATAGTCCTTATCTTTAGGAGTCTGAGGTTCATAACTAATGCTAAGCTCTTGTCTAAACTTTTGCTTGAATCATAAAAGAAAACAATTTACTAACTGGATTTCACATGTTTACTTAAGGCAATGATTACTATAATTTTTATCTGATATAAGAATATAAGACAATTTCACACTTTTGTTCCCAAAATCCATGGGGTAAAATTCATATATGCTATTTTAATTTGTTGCATTGTATGTTTACTTCACTGTGCTTCTCGCTGGCTTTGTTAGTGTTCCTTCCTGACCTCTGTTCTATATGCCTCTCTTCTTCATCTTAGGCTGAGCCAAGGAAACAGAACACTGACAGTCACACTGATATATTCTGTGCCCAAGTTTCCATGGTCCCACATGGGCAGTGGCTCAGCTCTACTTAGTCTAAATCAGGGACAGGATCTGCCAGGACCTATGCCTCCCTACAGCTCTTTTTATCCTGCCTGGTCTCATTGCACAGCTATTGTCTGAACTTCTAGTGCCACACAGAGTATGGCACTGGAGCAGAACTTGAATCCCTGTCCAGGCCCAAGGTATTTCAGTATGTATACTAGGGCAACTAAGAACTAATGTACTTTTTGAGTTAATTCTTTTAGTGTTAACTTGGGGGAATATATTAAAGGAGTAAATTATTTCAGCATAGATGTCTTCCATTTCATAATCTTACCATCTTTCATGTACTTTAGATTTTATACATAATAGTCTCATTCTGATAACTCTGTTAGGAAAAATTGCACAAAATTACACTCTTCTACAAAGAAACCAAAGAGGAACTAAGATAGTAAAACATTCTGAAGATTATTTTTTGGACAGATTTAAGCAGACTTTCAAACATTGGTATCATAAATTCTATGTAGTTAAAGATAATTGTCCTTTGCCTCATTTGTTGATTATATTATTAGGTATTCCAGGGTGCAGTTAGTTTTCAAGATCTTTGATTATAAAATACTAGAGGCCCGGTGCACGAAATTCGCTGGTGCACGGAAGGGGGGGGTCCCTCAGCCCAGCCTGCCCCCTCTCACAGTCTGGAACCCCTCAGTGGATGTCCTATGATGGCCCCAGTCTGCCAGGGACCTTTTGTGTGTGTGTGTGTGTGTGTGTGTGTGTGTGTGTGACCACTGGGGACCTGCCCCCAGCCACATCTGAGGCTCAGAGCAGTCCTCCTGTGTGTGTCTACCTGCTGGGGGCCTGCCCCCAGGCACACCATCGAGGCTTGGAGCAGGCACCCCTCTATGTTGATCTCTCAGACTCTTGCCCTCCCCTGCATGTTGTTCTCTTTTTTTGAGCTGTGGTCAGGGCTGGGTGCTGCCTGCCTCCCAAGCTTGCCTACTGCCCATCTTCCTCCAGCCACCAGAAAGCAGGGAAAACCCCACCTCATGGTCAGGCCAGCCTTTTCCTGCTCCCTGATCCCCAGAAGGGACTTGGGGAGCCGCCAAGCAGGCCCTCAGCCCCCAAGAGCTTGCTTTCCCGCTCCCCAGTGTCCCCCCCCAAAGGCCTGGGGAGCCGCCAAGCAGGTTGCCAACACTTTCCCACTCACCAGTCCCCTGCTGCCTTCCTTTCCCACTTCCCGGTGCCACCAAGGGGTCTGGAAAGGCACCAAGCAGGACTCTGGCCCCTGCAGCCTTGCTTTCCTGCTCCCCAGTGCCCTGCAAAGGGCCTGGGCAGCCACCAAGCAAGCTGAGATGCCCCTGCTGCCTCTTTCCCAGTCACTGGTACCCTGCTGTCTTGCTTTCCCACTCCCCTGTGCCCCGAAAAGGGCCTGGGAAGCCGCCAAGCGGACCCCCAACCCCCACTGCATCTTTCTCACTCCCCGGTGCCCTGCAAGGGGCCTGGGCAGCTGCCAAGCAGGCCGCTGACCCCCCGCCACCTCTTACCCGCTCCCCGGTACCCCTCAAAGGGCCTGGGCAGCCGCCAAGCAGGCCGCTGACCCCCCGCCACCTCTTTCCCACTCCCCGGTGCCCCTCAAAGGGCCTGAGGAGCCGCCAAGCAGGCCCCTGGCCCCCACTGCCTCTTTCCCAGTCACGGGTCCTGGGTCCTGCGCTGTTCTGCCCTGCAGCCGCTCTGGGCATTCGAGAGGTCCCTCAGCCCAGCCTGTGCCCTCTCACAGTCTGGGACCCCTCTGGGGATGTCCACCTGCTGGCGTGCCTGACCAGCCTGGGTGAGGGGCTGATGGCTGTGTGCAGGCTGGCCAAGCCCTCCAGGAACGTCCCTCACCCCATGGGAGTGTGGCCAGCATGGGTGACGGGCTGATTGGAGCTTTCAGGCCTTAAGGCTGCCCACAGCTCCCATTGACCCAATGTCCCAGCAAGGCTGGCTGGACACAGGTTTCTGGGGTTTGTTTATCTTCTATAATTGATGCTGTTCCTTTAAGCCAGCCTACTAAGGAAGCCTCCTCTCTGCTTCACCTCGCGGAGTCTATACTGCAACAATGTTATACTCTTAGACTCAGGCCAGGCCTGCTGTTTCCTTCAGCTCCCGAGGATTCTATGATTGTTATATTGTTTCAAACATGCGTTTTGCTAGAGTTAGTTTAAGCAGAGCGGACGCAGTTTCACTTTCACTCTTGCTGCAATGGAAGCTGCCATTTACTCAGGTCCGTGAGTGGTGGCCGCCATGTTGGCTGGGCTAATTTGCATACAGCCGCTCTGATTGGCTGTTGGGCATGGCTTATCCCGTCCTAGAGAAACGGTTAATTTCAATATTATGCTTTTATTAGTTAAGATACAATTAGTGGCTTCTGATGTTGGTAATATTTTATAAAATGAAATGAAATAAATTTTTGATGGAATACAGTGTCTAATTGATACATAACAGCAGCATGTTGTTCTTTATATTGGTGTCACCATGACATTTTAAAATAGAATCATGAAAAGAAAAATTAAATTAAATTTTGTTTCTCTTTATCACAATTTCTGCATTGGACTTTCAAAGACCCTCTATATTTCAGTGTAGTTTATTTTCCTTCCTTGTTTCATAAAAAGTATCAAGAATGGATCTCATTGCTAACTAACAAAAGTCAGATTAAAAATACCAGACATTGTACATTTTGTATGATTTATGTAAATGTTCAAAAAGAAATGTTGATAGAGATAAAAAAAAAAATGTGTCTGCTTAAGGCTGAGAGAGGAAATGGACTTGAAGTTTCTTGTTGGGTATAAGGTTTCTTTCTGGAGTGATGAAACTCTTTTAAAAATAGTTGTGATATATTTTATAAATAGATTTAAATTCCATTGACTTATATGGGTGTGTTTCCTGACATGTAAATTATAACTTAATAAAACTATTAAACATTCCAGTCATCAAAGACATATATACTATAACAAGGAAATTTGAGATATTTTGGTTATATGAAAAAAATTCATTTTAATTTAAAAATTAATTTATTATGGTGACATTGGTTAACAAAATTATAGTTTCAAGTGTACAATTCTATAACACGTAATCTGTATATTGCATTGTGTGTTTACCATCTAAAGTAAAATCTCTTTCTCTCACCATATATTTGACCCTCTTTATCCTTTATTACCTCCCTCCAACTAACCTCCTTTTTCCCTGTGGAAATATTGTTGTCTGTTTATTCACTGTTGGTGGGAAGGTAAACTGGTATAACATTATGGTATACCATATGGAGGCTCCTCAAAATTAAGAATAAAATCACCATATAACCCAGCAATCTTTCTTCTGGTCACCTATCTGGAAATTTTAAAAACATTTATTGACATACATATATGTACCTCTATGTTCATTGTAGTATTATTCACAGTGGCCAAGATATGGAAACAACTGAAGTGTTCTTCAATGGCTGGATAAAAAAGATGGGGTACATATATACAATGGAATACTACTCAGCCATAAGGGAAGATAAAATACTGACATTTGTGACAAAGTGGATGGATCTTGAGAACATCATGCTAAGTGAAATCAATGGAAAAACTCAACAACCATGTCTTATATGTGACATATGAAACTGAAAATAATAAATAAGCAAATAAGCAAACAAAAATTCACAGACAACAATGTGGTAAAACATTTTTTAAAATGCCAAATTGTTCTCATTTATGCAATGGCTACCAGTTATCTTAAAATCACTACAAGTTTCTAAAAGTAAGGAAAACACATCAGTACAGTGTTAGTACATTACATTTTGTTAATATAATAATCACATGATACTGAAATTAGACACTATTCTTCTCTTAATTCTAGTTCCTCCCTAATAAAGCATGAAACTTTCTGGTATGGGGAGTAAGCCAACCTTAGAGGAACTCCCCACACTGGATGAATAAGTGTTACAAATTCTGGAAAATCATCCTATATAATAAAGAGATAATATGCAAATAGACTGTCATGTCCTCACACAAGATGGTCGTCCTCAACATATTTCGACAAATATGGTCACCCCCATGTGGTCACAAGATGGCTGCCACAAGATGACCGGCAGAAGAGTGTAGTTGTTGGCAATCAGGCCAGCAGAAAAGGGCAGTTAGGGGTGACCAGGCAAGCAGAGGAGGGCAGTTAGGGGTGACCAGGATGGCAGGGGAGGGTAGTTGGGAGATCCAGGCCAGCAGGGGAGAGCAACTGGGGGAAACTGGGCTGACTGATCAGGCTGGCAGAGGATCACTTAGGGGTAGATCAGGCTGGCAGGCAGAAGAGGTTAGGGGCAATCAGGCAGGTAGGTGAGTGGTTGGGAGCCTGCAATCCTGGATTGTGAGAGGGATGCTCGACTGCTGGTTTAAGCCCGATCTCGATCTCATCAGGCTTAAACCGGCAGTTGGACATCCCCCAAGGGGTCCCAGATTGGAGAGGGTGCAGACTGGGTTGAGGGACACCCCCTCCACAGTGCACGAATTTCATGCACTGGGCCTCTAATAGGATATATATTGACAGTGTACACCTCAAAATCTCCATTGTTACTAGGAATACATGGAACTGGAGAGTGGGCCTATAAATCCCAGGATTTAAGAAGTGGCAGCAGCATGGTGACAGAGCAGTGAGCTCCCTTGAGATGATGAAAAGAGCATAAGCACATCAAATAAATACTGATCATTCACACTTTGAGAAAAGGTATTTGCCATATATACAACAGATATAGGGCTAATTTATTTTACATACAGATATTAATATTAATAATCCTATATAATAAAAGGCTAATATGCAAATCGACCAAACAGTGGAATGACTGGTCGCTATGACATGCACTAACCACCAAGGGGGCAGACGCTTAACACGTGAGCTGCCCTCTGGTGGTCAGTGCACTCCAACAGAGGGAGTGCCACTCAGCCAGAAGCCGGGCTCACGGCTGGCAGTGGTGGTAGAAGCCTCTCCTGCCTCCAAGGCAAGTGGACATCCCCCAAGGAGTCCCGGACTGCGAGAGGGTGCAGGCTGGGCTGAGGGACCCTCCTCCTGCCCCCAGTGCATGAATGCCATGCACCAGGCCTCTAGTTAAGAAATAAAATATTTTAAAAAGCAACACTTCTGTTTTGGATTGCTTGTAAGGTAGGGTTACCTAGATCCTCAGTTAGTGGGGTTATGAGTCCTCAATTTCCTGTCTTAATCAAGCTACAGTTACTAACATTTTTCATTTTACTGAGTAGAAAGGCATAAATAGGCACCTCATAGATTCCATGAGTTCTAGACCTATTCATTTTTGCCTTTGTTATTTAGCATCAACCCCACCTTTTCATAACATTTAGATCTATTTTCCCACAAATTAGTGAGGTGTTGTTTTTTTTTGTTGTTGTTGTTGTTTAACTTATCTCATACTGGCATGAGGAGTTCAAAATGATCATGTAACACCATTGCTACCTGATTGTGTCCACAGGTGCAAACATCCTCTCCCCCACTCTGAAACTCCACTCCTGTAATTCTACCAAGACTAAAATTTTAAAAGCATGAAATCACAGAGTAACGGTGACAGGGGCCATTGTTAATTATATATCTGTTTCACGGGTCCAGTTTTTTAATATCCGGGGGCTTGGCACTACACAATGACTACTGGTTTAATTCACCTACTGATCTTAAACAATGTCCTAAACCTATAGGATGCCATCCCTAATATCTGACCCTTTTCCAAATGAAAGGCCAGAAGTTTCCAAGTGAGGTGGTGGATGGTACATCAAGAGGATTATATGAGCAAGGGCTCATTTTTTACACCTCAGTGTGGGTCTTTGGTGTTAGGGGAGGTAATGGAGATCTTATTTTGTTAAATCAGTTGTTTGTGTACCCTCAGATAGTGGTGCTGGTATAAGTTATTTGAATATATTAGACAATTCATTAAAATCACAAATAAATCCAGAAGTTATTGTTCCCTTCAGTGTAGAATTTTTCAATCAATTTGCCAGTAATGGACTGGTTTGTCTCCAGGGGAAGAGAGTATTATACTAGGGACTCAGCTGTATTGGTCTCTGCTACTTACAGACTGCATAGTTAGCAGCTGCAGATGGCAGATTGACCTTAAACAGAGGAGGGTCACACTGCTGGGCCCATGTATGGCTTCTATCTCTGATATCATGACTATGATGTTCATGTGAACATGCCATGTGTCGTGTGAACACATTTGGGGTCAGAGCCTGGGGGATATCCACTGGAGAGGCATTATTTCATCCCTTTTTTTGAATACCTCCTGTGCAGCATATGCTCTCTGGTGAGTATTGTACTTTCCTCTAGGTTTATCCACATTCTTCTATCGCAGAATTTTCTCTTTTTGGTTGTCCTATCTTGCTTTTCCCAGATCTCTGAACCATCCAATCTAAGTGATTCATTCACCAAGTTAATGGCCGACAATGTCCGTGTCCACTGGATTAATCTTTTTCTTATTCTGTTTCAGTTAACTTCTTCATGGGGCTGTCAGAATTACTGACAAGGTTTGATTTATTATCCCAGACTCTTTCACTCACCCCTCTGGAAAAAATAAATAAAAAGTGTAATATATAAGCATGGATTTCATAGATATATTTCCAGCACAAGTTTATATACGTACTAGGTATGTATCTCATAAATGATAAATCCTAACAAGTAACAAAGGGTCATTTTATATTTGCTATTAAATTTACATAAAAACTATGATATTTATTCAGTGTGGATTTAATAATGCATAATAACCTCCTCTGGATGGTAGAAGAACATTAGTGAGCAACAGAGACAAAAAATAATCTCTTTTTTCTTGCAGTGTACATTGAAGTGAATGAATGGCACATTCACAAATACTTATAATAGATAACACATTATATGGTGACAAGTACAATGGAGGAAACTGGGAGTAGACTGATGCGTTAAATAGTGTTATCAGTGGAGATGTGAATGAAAAGGAGATAGTTATAGCAATAGTTGAATAAGTTGAAGGGATGGTTCTTGTAGTTATCTTGGGCAAAGAGCATACCAGTCAGTGGGAACTAAAAGTAGAATAACTCGAAGGAAGGAATGTGATATTCTCGTTGAAAGTTAATGAGACCAGTGCATGAGTCTCGGGATGGGCAGCAGGAAAACGATGGAGATAAGAATCAGATGAAATGCAAAACCATATTCTCTAACGTGTTGCTGGTCATTGTAAGGATTTTGGATTTACCTTGAGTGAAATGGAAAAACATACAAAGGCATTGTGTGAACAAGTGAAATGAATTTTTAAGGGGATTTCTCTGGCATTGTCTTGGTAAAGATTATATAACAAAAGTGAGAAACTATTAAAAGTTGTTAAAGTAATCTACATATAGATCTTAATCTTAACCGGGAGAGATGAATAAATCCACACTGGAGTTTCTGATAGGAGGGGGTACCATTAAGGATGTATTCCTGGTGCTCAAAGAGAATGGCACCTTGTGGCATTTGTCAACACAGCAGCTGACTGAGGAGTGGTTCACTCAAATTGTTCCATCCACAACTTGCAAATAGATTTGTTGGTCCACGTTAAGTTTTTAAGATCTACTTTTGTTGATTTATATAACTTGAGTTCATTTTGTTAATGGCTGAATTTGCTTCCATTGGGTGGAAATGCACACACAGCACACAAGTTGGTATATATTATAGAGGAATGATTGTTAAGTTAGTGGTTTCTAGAGCATATTGTGTAATCTGGATCTTGGACTTGCTTCTGACTAGTTTTATGATCTTGATCAAGTTACATAATTAAACTCTGCATCAGTTTTGCTACACTTTCTTCTTAGTGTTTTTATGAACATTAAATAACTTAATAAAAATAAAGGATTTAGAAAGGAAATTGCTCAATATAGACTAAGTACTATTATTATTGTTGTTGCTGCTATTGTTATTTATCGACACCTTCATAGATGGACATTAATGTTCTAAATTTTTCACTATTATAAACAACACTGCCATAAACAGCCTCTATAAGTGGCAACAAACATTTCATTCACTTTTGAATAAGATGATTCTCTTGATTATATATTTTATGTATTCCATATATTTCTATATATTCCATAACACAGGGTAAGTTTCATTTTCTGTATACTGTGAAATCGTTCTTCAATGTGATTGTAAACATTTATTCTCCTACCAGAAGTGTGTAAGACTTAGAGCTTAAATATGTTACTTCCATCAGTTGGTATTGATTGTCACACATGGCTCCATAACATGGTGCCTCATTATTGATTTAATCTGCATTTCCTTAATTAACAGGTTAAATATATTTGCATGTGCTTTTGTCTCCTTAGAAATTTTTGTTTATATAATTAGCTTGTTTAAAAATGTTATTTATAGTCTTTATATTTACCATTTATCTTTTTAAAAAATTTGTGTTAGAAATACTTACTCAGTCTCTGTGGTTTGTCATTAACTTTGTTTACAATATTATTCTGTATAACTAATTTTAGTTATAAGTAATAAAATATTTTAAAAACTTACAGGTTTTAAAAATATATTTTTTTCTTGATTTCAAAGAGAGGAAGGGAGAGGGAGAGAGAGAAATATCAATGATGAGAGAAAATCATTAATCAGCTGCCTCCTGCATGCCCCCTAATGGGAATAGAGTCCACAATCTGGGCATGTGCCCTGACCAGGAATTGCACCATAATCTCCTGTTTCATGGGTCAATGCTCAACCACTGAGCCACACCAGCTAGGATAAACTTAGAGTTTTATTCTTTCCTTATATTTTCAATTTTAGGCCACCTAGAAGTCATACTGTGAATGGCTTTATATACATTTTTATTTTATCCTTTTTAAATTTAAGTGGAAAGATAATTTTATATCCTATTTTACAGAATAGGTATTTTTCCATTAATATGGAAGGCAATGCTATCAAGTTCTCATTTGTATTTGGTTATGTTTTTGTATTCTTAGTCTCTTCCACTTATTTAGTCATCTATTTACTCATTATTTGTTATACCAATTCCCAATGTTTTCATTAGTATGAGCTAATCAAAGGGTTCATATGGTAGGCCATTTCTCCTTTTCTGAAAATGTCTCAAGTCTTCAGGTGATCTAAGCACCTGACTCTTCCTTTTATATTTCCTTCTTTATTTTTTATTCTTATTACTGGATTTTGTACTTTAGGACACTATCCATCCTTGCTTTTTTGCATATGAGTTGGTTATTTCACTGTGAAAAATGGCAGCAATAGAAATATCATGACTAATTAGCAAAAGCCAATTATACATAAAGAATATTAAAAGCTCACATGTTTTGAGAAATGCAGTAAGATGATCCTGAGGATAAAACCAGATCAAAGGCATCTCCAGGAAGTCATGAAGCCTGAAGCAGGAAGCCTGTGATGGGACAGCTTGGAAAACACGCTGGTGTGGCATGCTTCCCTGCCACCTCTATTGTCAATGCCAAGTGCTTAAAATTCAGTCTTGTGGAAGAGCCTGTTCTTGATGGTCTTTGACTTCATTCTCTCCTTCTGGCTTTAAAAGAGCTGCTAAGAAAGGATCAGCGCCCTTGGCTTCTGTAGCAGCTTCCGTAGGAAGGTGGAGGAGGAAGGAGAGCGCAATGGGACCCCATGTACTCCTGTCGCAGCACTTTAGCTTCATTCTGTCTTCTGAAGTTCAACACCTTATTTCAGGCCCTCTTCACAGAGTCAGAAATGCATTTCATATCCTTGGAGGCACAATCTAAATTTCAGATTATATCCTATTCTTTTTACCTTTTACAAAGCCCATTCACAAACTAAACATCCCTACTCATCAACCTCTTCCATAGCCAGTACCAGCAACGTGCTTATTGCCTGTCACCTTCACTTAGGTGGACTTCTGGAATGGCCTTTAAACTGATATTTTTGCTGCTGTTTCATTTTATTTTGAACCCTGTTTTCCACACAGTTTTCAAACTCGCCTTTTAAAATAAAATAAAAAAAAACACATAGCATATCACTCTCCAATTTTAAATATGCCTGTGTCTCCCAATTCCACTTCAAATAAAATGTCACCTCTTCTGTAGTGTGCATGATCTGGCCTCTCTCCCCTCTTTAATCTTATTCTCTGGCTTATTCTTGTCAGGAAACATGATGAACCAATTTCCCTCTCAAGGTCTTTGTTTTTCCTCTGTCCTCTCCTGAGAGCTCTGTTTCCTGATCTTTGTCTCATCGGGTCTTCCAGGCTAGAGGTCAACTAGCATCACTTCAGAGAGGCCCTGCCACTCAACCTATAGGAGTTATTCTCTCACCCTAGTTATACTCTCCATCGCATTATCTTTAATGATTTAGTTAAATCATTTATCATCACATGAAATAACCTATATTCTACAGTTGTATTCTGTATTTCTCTTACCCAGTAAAATTTAAGCTCCATGAGAACAGAGACCCCTGCTATCTCATTTTTGTCATGGAGCTGTGTGGAGTAATTGCTATTACTTAGCAAGTACTCTGTGCAGGTATGTTAAACAGATGAATGGATGAGTGAGTGTGTGCAGCCTCGTGCCTATGCTTCAGTCTGGGGTAACCTTTATGTTTGTTCACATTGCCTGTTTGACATGACTCTTTTCAGCAGGTACTTTCATTAACAGTTCCCACAAAAACAGAATCCGGAACAAAAATTGTAGAAAGAAATAGGATACTTTTTCATTATTTCTCCTCAGCAACTAAATTCTACTTTTTCATAGTGGTGAGGAATTTCTGACAATTCTGAGGGTTTCTCTATTTACTTTCCTTTCCCATTCAGTACTTCCTTTTTTTATCAAGGCAAATATTAGGAGCTTTGCTGGTCTATGCCAGAATATTGTTTTTGGCTGTTTTATTTATTTTTTTCAAGTTTCACAGAATGCATTTTTTTCCTGTTTATTTGGCTGGCTCATATGAACAGTTATTGGAAGGGGGGAAAAGAGGAATGTCTGTAATCAACTTCACCATCTGTTGATAGAATCTCAAATTTTAATTCTAAGTTTAAAAGATTAGAAAACTGAAGACACTTCATAATATTCCTATGAGTGTGAGGGGAAGGTTTTAAACAGATAAAAATAATCCCAAGAGAACATAACCCAAAATAGTAGTAGTTTGTTTTTTTCTGATAATAATAAGGTCAAACATAAAATTAGAAATCACCTATAATATAAACAATGAAAAAAAGTTAAATACTTGGAGGCTAAATAGCATACTTTTAAACAATGACTGGGTTACCACAGAGACCAAAGAAGGAATAAAAAGAATCCTGGCAACAAAGGACAATGAAAAACACAACAATGTAAAATCTATGGGACACAATGAAAGCAGAGTTGAGAAGGAAGTTCATCTCTCTCCAGGACTACCTCAAAAGACAAGAAAAAATGGTAATAAATTATCTAACCATACAACTAAATGAGTTAGAGAGCAATAAGAAAAGATCAGCATAAGCAGAAGGAAGGAAATAATAAATATCAGAGCAGAAATAAATGACACAGAGACAAAAAAACAAAACAAAACACAAAAGATCAACAAAAACAAGAGCTGGTTCTTTGAAAGGAAAAATGAGATTGATGAACCTATAGCCAGGCTCACCAAGAAGCAAAGAGAGAGGACCCAAATAAACAAAATCAGAAATGAAAGAGGTGAAGTATCAACAGAAATACAAAGGATTATGAAAAAAATACTTTAAACAACTCTATTTCAACAAACCAGACAACCTAGATGAAATGCACATATTCTTAGAAAAATACAAGCTGCCAAAATTCAATCAGGAAGAATTAAAAAACCTGAATAGGCAGATAACTATTGAAGAAATTGTAGCAGTGATCAAAAATCTTACAACAAACAAAAATCCTGGTCTGGATGGCTTTACAGGGGAATTCTACCAAGCATTCAAAGAAGAACTAAAACCTATCTTTCTCAGACTATTCCAAAAAATTCAGGAGGAAGGCACACTTCCAAGCTCTTTCTTTGAAGCCAGCATTATCCTAATCCCCAAACCAAATAAAGACACCACAAAAAAAGAGAACTACAGATCAATATCCTTGATGAACATAGATGTTAAAATCCTCAACAAAATTCTAGCAAATCAGATTCAACATTACACTAGCAAGATCATACACCATGACCAAGTGGGATTTATTTCAGGGATGCAAGGATAGCACAATACCTGCAAATCAATAAATGTGATACATCACATAAACAAATTGAGAGATTAAAATCACATAATTATATCAATCAATGCAGAAAAAGCACTTGACAAAATCCAACATCCTTTCTTGATAAAAACTCAGCAAATTGGGGATAGAGAGATCATACCTCAACATAAAAAAGTCTTATATGATAAACCTACAACCAACATCATACTCAATGGGCAAAAACTAAATCCATTTCCCCTAAGAACAGGAACAAGACAGTAATGCCCACTTTCACCATTCCTGTTCAATATAGTATTAGAAGTGCTAGTCATAGCAATCAGACAAGAAGAAGAAATAAAATTCATCAAAATTGCAAAAGAAGAAGTAAAACTATCCTTATCTGCAGATGACATGATACTGTACATAGAAAACCCCAAAGACTCCATTAAAAAAACTACCAGACTTAATAAATGAATTTGGCAATGTAGCAGAATACAAAATTAGCACCCAGAAATCTATGGCATTTTATACACCAATAATGAACTCACAGAAAGAGAAACTAAAAAAAAAAAATCACATTTACCTTTGTACCAAAAAAATTAAGATACCTAGGAATAAATTTAACTAGGCAGGTAAAATACCTGTACTTGGAAAACTACCGGGTATTGAAAAAAGAGATAGAAGAAGACATGAACAAATGGAAGAATATACCATGTTCATGGATTGGTAGAATCAACATCATTAAAATGTCCATACTACCCAAAGCAACCCACCGATTTAATGTAATCCCCATTAAAATACCAAAGGTATATTTCAGAGACCTAGAACAAACTCTCCAAAAATTCATCTACAATACAAAAAGACCGTGGCCCTAGCTGGTTTGGATCAGGGGATAGAGCATGGGTCTGCAGACTGAGGGGTCCTGGGTTTCATTCCTGTCAAGAGCATGTACTTTGGTTGCAGGCACGTCTATAGTGGGGGGTGTGCAGGAGGCTGCTGATCAATGTTTCTCTCTCATTGATATTTCTAACTCTCTATCCCTCTCCCTCTCTGTAAAAAATCAATAAAATATATTTTTAAAAAAGACTCCGAATATCCACAGCAATCCTGAGAAAGAAGAATAAAATTGGAGGGATAACAATACCAGATATCAAGCTATATTACCAAGCCATGGTTCTCAAAATTGCCTGGGACTGGCACAAGAACAGACATATAGATCAATGGAACAGAACAGCGCAGCCAGAAATAGATCCAAGCCATTATGTTCAATTAATATTTGACAAAGGAGGCAAGAGCATACCATGAAGTCAAGACAGTCACTTCAATAAATGGTGCTGGAAAATTTGGTCAGATACATGCAAAAAAATGAAACTAGATCACCAACTTACACCATACACAAAAACAAACTCAAAATGGCTAAAAGACTTAAATGTAAGATGAGAAACAATAAAAATCCTAGAAGACTCCATAAGCAGCAAAATAGCAGAAATATATTGTAGCAATATCTTTACTGGTACAGGTCCTAGGGTAAGGGAGACTAAGGAGAAAATAAACAAATGGGACTACATCAAAATAAAAATCTTCTGCACAGTGAAAGAAACCACTACCAAAACAATAAGAAAGCCCACTGCATGGGAGAACATAGTTGCCAATGCTGTTTCAGATAAGGGTTTAATCTCCAAAATTTACAGAGAACTCATACAACTTAACAAAAGGAAGATAAACAACCCAATCACAAAATGGGCAAAGGACCTAAATAGACACTTTTTGAAAGAGGACAGAAAGCCAGAGACATATAAAAACATGCTCAAAGTCAATAATCATGGAGAGATGGAAATCAAAACAACAATGAGATAACATCTCACACCTGTCAGAATGGCTATCACCAACAAATCAACAAAGGACAGACGCTGGTGAAGATGCAGATAAAAAGGAATCCTCCTGCACTACTGGTGGGAATGCAGACTGGTGCTGCCACTGTGGAAGACTCAAAAAATTAGTTTCCTCAAAAACTAAAAATGGAACTCCCATTTGACTCAGTGATCCCACTTCTAGGAATATATCCCAAGAAAACAGAAACACCAATCAGAAAGAAAATATGCACCCCTATGTTCATATTAGTGCAATAGCTGAGATTTGGAAACAGCCTTAGTGCTCATCAGCAGATGAGTGGATTAGAAAACTGTGGTAATCTACACAATGGAATACTATGCTGCTGTAAAAAAAAAAGGAACTTTTACCATTTGCAACAGCACGGATTGAACTGGAGAGTGTTATGCTAAGCAAAATAAGCCATTTGGAGAAAGATAAATATCACATGATCTCACTCATATGTGGGATATAATGATCAACATAAACTGATGAACAAATGTAGATCCAGAGACAAATGGCAGGGGAATGAGGGGGAGTTAGAGATCAACCAAAGGACCTGTATACATGCATATTCGCATAACCAATGGACACAGACACTTTGGCAGTAAGGGCTTGCCCTTGGGAGTGGGATTGGCAGGGAGAGGGGCATCTATTGAAAAAAGGAGACATATGTAAAACTTTAATAAAAAAAATGTAAAAAGGACAAAGGGAAAAAGAGTAATAATAAGGCTAAATAAATTTTGATTCCCTTATTAAAGTATCTTTTTATTTAAGATAATATATAAGTTGCATCTTTCTAAAATGAATTAGAAATAGTATAAACATTAGAAAAATGTAACTGAATGTTATTTAAATATTTAAAAAGTTAAAAATTTGCTTCATTTGTTATCCCTAACTGTTCATTAAAAAAAAATTGATAGGCTGAGTATCTTAACTTAAACACTTATGTATGTGAGATTTCCAATAATAACTCATTGCAAAATAACCTTTTCAACATCTAGTGTTAGATAGTATGTGGCAATTTCACAATTCTAATTACTTGGGAAAAAGATATTTATCTTAAAGGTCTGTAGAGATTTGAAATGTGAAGTACCTCTGATTGTGAATTTGAGTTGCAGTCTCTATAAATAAATTATGCACAATAAGTATTATATTGTTCAAATTTCTTGAAGAGATATAAATTATAACACAGAGACTGTGAATGCTTTCTGAATCATATTTAAGATACTAGAACAGGAAAATGAGTGAAGGACATTGAAATTGGTTGAGGACATGTGGCCATGTAATGAAAGCACAATGAATGTTGCAGTAATAATTGAACTGCAGAGCAGATAAAATTAATAATGAATACCTATTTTAAAAGATTGTATTTGGAATAATCTTGATCTAGTTACAAGGAAGTTTGCAATTAAAAAACTGTTTAACTACACACCTCACTAAGTATAGTGAAATCAGCTATAATTAAAACTTAATTTTAATTATATAATATAAAAGATCTGAATATTAGAGGATATGAATAAAAATTTATAAAACAAAAATTCAATAAAGCTCATAAGGGGAAAAGTATAAAGGGATAATTTAGAAAAGTTGAACAAAATGCATACTATATATTTTAGTTCAGCTGCTAGAACAAAAATGCTATAGATTGGTTGGGTTGCTTTTAAACAATTTATTTCTCACAGTTCTGGAAGCAGGACATCCAAAATTAGGGCACCACCATGATCAGGTTCTAATAATAGTCCTCATGTAGGTTGCAGAAGGCCATTTCTCTTCATGCATCCTCAGGTGGGAGAGAGCAGGGAGAGGAAGTTAACTCTCTCATGACTAGTATAGGGCAGTAATCCCATTCATGAAGGCTTCACTTTTAAGATCTCATGTAATCCTAATTGCCTCCAAAGGCTCCATATCCTCATGCTACCACATGATGGAGATGAATGCGGGCATTAAGCATTTAGTGCATAGTGCCATATCATATGTTAAACTAGGGGCCCAGTGCACAAAAATTTGTGCATTCGGGGCAGGGGGAGGGTCCCTCAGCCCGGCCTGTGCCCTCTCGCAGTCTGGGACCCCTCAGGGGATGTCCACCTGCTGGCATGCCTGGCCAGCCTGGGTGAGGGGCTGATGGCTGTTTGCAGGCTGGCCAAGCCCCCCAGTGGGAACCCTGATCCCACGGGGGTGTGGCCAGCCTGGGTGAGGAGCTGAGGGCCTTTTTCAGGCTGCCCATCGTCCCTTCAGGGTTCAGGTCCCTACTGGGGTGACTGGGCAGCCTGAGTGAGGGGCTGAGGGCCGTTTTCAGGCTGCCCACAGCTCCCATTGACCCAAGGTCCCAGCGAGGCTGGCTGTAATCAGGTCTCTGGGGATTATTTATCTTCTATAATTGAAACTTTGTTACCTTGAGCAGTGGTCTGGGCAGGTTATGAAGCCTCCTGTTTGCTCTAGGTCTGTGGTTGCCAGCCTCCATCTTGGCTGGGTCAATTTGCATACAGCTGCTCTGATTGGCTGGGGGCATGGCTTTGCTGATGGGCATGGCTTAGGTGTCTCAGAGTGATAGTTAATTTGCATATTACTCTTTTATTAGAGTAGGTGATTTCAAAGAAGAAGAAAGAAGAGTTTACTAAAAAGTATCATGAAAGGAAAGTTACAAATTATAAGAAGTGAGAATTTTATATTCTAATTTTGGAATCTTGCTATGTGATAATTGACACTATGTCTTGTATTGTAACCCATTTATAACATTAGTACAAAATTATAAAAATAGTAAAATAAATATTTAATATTGGCATATTTTAAATGGTCTTTTTGTATAAAGAACCTACAATAAACTGCAATGTAAAAATTACACAATTTGATAAATGTCTACATTTGTGTATGTCCAGAAATTAAAAATAAAAGTAAGTAAAAAAATAATGGACGTGTCTATTACTCAATGTTCCTTAGTCCCTGAACAGATATTTCCATCATTACCCCCTTTCCTGTTTCTAGGCAACTAGTTTGCATTTCTGAAAGTTTACATAAATGGAATAATAAATCAAGCATTATGTAGTTTAATAACCTTGTTTCTTCTACTCATCACAATTGTTTTGCATTTCATCCATGTCATGCATGTATCGATGAAATATAATTTTTAATGCACTCTTAACCCAATTTTTGAAAAATATTTTTTATTGATTTCAGAGAGAGGAAGGGAGAGGGAAAGAGGGATAGAAACACCAGTGATGACAGAGAATCATTGATCAGCTATCTCCTGCAGGGCCCCTACTGGAGATCAAGCCCACACCCGGGCATATGCCCTGAAAGGGAATTGAACCCTAACCTCCTGGTTCATCGGTTGCCACTCAACCATTGAGCCATACCACTTAGGCACTCTTAACCCAATTTTAAGGTCCTAGCTAGAGGCTGGTCAGCACTTTTTAAAAAATTATTGACAGTATTACCCTATCTTGAACAGTAGAAATCCTTACACCACGTCCCCTATAAAGCACTCACACTAAAGGATCACTGTTCACCTGCCCTAATGGCCCTATTCATTGGAGGGACCAGGTACCAGATACAGTGGGAGGAGGCCCCTCTTCCCTGGAGCTGGAAAGTATATTCAAATTAGCCAACCCACAAAGAACCCTGGAAACTCATCCTACTTGCTAAACATTATCTGCCCCCTACAGCCTACCTTGCTATTACCCTGTTTTTGGTGCAACCACCTGCCTGGCAATCCTGTCCCTTTTGTAGCTATAAATAACAAAGAATTCTGAGTTTTATCTATCAAGTGTGTGAGTGTTATATTTCCCTATAAAAAATTAAGTCTTATGAAACAATCAGTTTCATGTTCTTTTGATGAGCAGAATTACATTGTACAGACATCACTGGAATTTGTCTATCCATTCCCCCTTTGATGTATTTTTCCAGTTTAGGGTAATAACTAAACAGACAATCAAACAAATAAATTAGTAAATTAAATAAGTAAACAAACAAATCAATATTTGTATGGACATGTGCTTTTAGTATTCTTGGGTTAATACCTAGAAGTGGAATGGCTAAGTCATATGGCAGGTGTATTTTTGCCTTTTTAAAGAAACTACCAGCTTGTTTAACAATTAGTTAAAAAATGTAATCCCAAATAGCAGTCCATAAAAGTTTTAGTTAATACACATTCTTGGAAACACTTATTTTTGACATTCTAACAGACTTGTAGTGATTTCTCATGAGGTTTTAATGTGCATTTCCCTAATGACTAATAATCTGGAACATTTTTTCATGCACTTAGTAATCATCTATGTATTTTCTTCAGTGAATTATCTGCTCATTTAAAAATTGTTTTTGATGAGCTGTTTGTTTTATTTCTTATATTAAGTTGAAGAAACTTGAAAACTTAAGTTTTTTAAAAAATATATTTTTATTGGTGTCAGAGAGGAAGAAAAAGGGGAGAGAGATAGAAACACAATGAAGAGAGAGAATCACAGACTGGTTCTCCCCTGCAGATGGAGTTCACGACCCGGACCTGTGCTCTGATCGGAAATCAAATGGTGACCTTCTTGTTCATAGTTTGATGTTCAACCACTGAGCCACACCATTTGGGCTGAAAAATTAAGTTTTAAGTCACCTTTCTTCATTGTGGATATAAGGCTTTTATCAAATGTATGATTTGCACAAGTTTTCTCTCAGTTTGTGGCTAACATTTTTAAACATTAAAGTAGTCTTTAAAGAAGACATAGTTCTTAATTTTAATTAAGCCCAATTTTTCACCTTTAAAATGGGTCTTTTTTTTGGAATCCAATATAGATTTTCTTAAATTAAACTCACAAATGTTATTTTCTACTAGATATTCTAAATTTAGATCTATAATGCATATGAGTTAATTTTTATTTCAAAGTAGGGTCATGCTGTATTTTTTGCATACTGATATTGAGTTTTGTTTGTATATGGATGTTTAACTTCTTAGTAGTATGTGTTAAAAATACTACTGTTTTTCCAATGAATCACTATGCACCATTGTCAAAAATCATTTTAAATCTTTATTATTTTTCCCAAGAATATTTATAATTTTTAATGAAGAGGTCTTGTGCATATTTTATCACATTTATTTCCAAGATTTATTTGCTGCTATTACAGAGAAAAGTTTTAAAAAGTCAAATTTTAATTGCTAGTATATAGAATTACAGTTGAATTTGATATTGCTGTTGATTATGCAAATTTGCTAAACTAAACTCACTAGTTGTAGTGTGCATTTTGTAGATTTCATAGGACTTTGTACATAGTAATTTTGTCATCTTTGATTAAAGACTGCTACTTTTTCATTTATAATATGTATGCATTTCTTTTCACTATCTTGACTTACTGTACTGGCTATAATCTTTAGCACAACATGGGGGGTAGAGAGAGGGCAGCCTTTCTGTGTACACTGGAAAAAATATAGGTTGTGGGGTTATTTGCTAGATTGTTTATCAATTATTGGGAGATCTTGGAATTACATCTTTCAAGGAATTGGTTCATTTTATCTAGCTTATGGAATATGTGAACACAGAGAGGTTATAGTATTCTTTTGTTATTCCTTTAATGTCTCTGTTCTCTTCACTTTCACTTTTTATGAATTCTACTAGCTGTACCTGGTCATGCATTGCTGTGGCTCAGTCTGATTAAATGGAAAAGAAAAAAAAAGAGGAAGCACACATTTCTAATATGTTTAATTGCATAATGCTTGTGGGTATACAATATTTTTTAAAATATATTTTATTGAGTTTTTACAGAAAGGAAGGGAGAGGGATAGAGAGTTAGAAAGATAGATGAGAAAGAATCATCAATCAGCCGCCTCCTGCACAGTCCCCACTGGGGATATGCCTGCAACCAAGGTACATGTCCTTGACCGGAATCAAACCTGGGACCCTTCAGTCCGCAGGCCTACGCTCTATTCACTGAGCCAAACTTGTCACGGCTATACAATATTTTTGTTGTTCTATTGTCTGTGCAGATATAGAGATTGTCTGGTTTGCCGACTCTAGAATACACAACATATAATTGTCCATGTGAGAAGCAATCTGTGTCTAGATCTAAACCTCACAATTCTAAAGACTGACCCTGAGCTTTGTTGATGGTGATTGCAAACGCCAATCAAATTGGGAATTGCAATCTCTCAAATTGAAATGGCATATCCGCTGGAATCATAGGAATGTGAGGAATGAGGACATCTTCACCTTTGAAAGGTCCTGTCAAGATTGTTGTTTCTATGATGTTGCTCATTAATTTTTTTACTGCAAGCCACGTGCCATTGCAAAGCTTTGGCTGGTTGATACTTTGAAACATGATAATTGGCACACCGATTTTCAATTGCAATATGTGTGGTGGCATCCCTGGCAGATCAAGTGAATTAAAAAATTCTGTTGGATAATTAAACGCTTCATCGGCTTCCACAACAGTGTCAATGGACTTGTATGTGACTGCCTCACTTTAAATGTCAGACTGAATAATACTGTTAAGTTCGTAGACGTCTTTGTTCTTGGCTGGAAGAATAGCTCATTCACTGAGCCAATCATGATTCTAATAATTGATTTGAATATTGGGAAATACTTTTTCAATCAATTCTTCCTTTGACGTCACTAAATTGCATGGATCGTAAATTGGAAACAATGAAATGGAATCATAAAATATTTAGTATAGTGTGTGTTGCTTTTACATCCAAAAGATGGTGCTGTTTTTTTTTTTTAAAAAAAAACATGTTTTTTTGAAAAAAAAAAACACACAGGTGTGACATCTGTATAATAGTAGGTATATAAAAACACGTGCATATTCATATGCAACATTGTCGAACTTTCAAAGCATTTGGTGAAGAACTTTCAGAGACTTAAGATTTTGAACAAACGAACATTTACATTGTTATTTATATAGATTGATATATCCTCTAGCTGAGAGATTCTTTCCTCAGCTATGTCCTGCCTACTAACAAGCCCAGCAATGTTTTTATTGCTAGCATTTTTGTTGTTGTTGTTCTTGTTAACAATGTTGTTGGTATTTTTTTTTAATCTCTATCATTTCTTTTGGTTCTTCCTTAGGATTCCTATTTCTCTGCTTACATCGCCTACCTGTTCTTTCATGCTGTCTACCTAATTCATTAGAGCCCTTAGGTATTAATAATAGCTGTTTTAAACCCTTGGTCTGATCACTTCAACATCCCTGTTTTGTTTGATTCTGGTGTGTGCGCTATCTCTTCAAATGTGTGTGGTTTTGTGGGGAGAGGAGGAAGGGGTTGTTTGCTTGTTTGTTTCCTTTAGCTATGTGTTGTAATTTTTTCTTAATAGTGGATTGTGACGTACTGGGTAAGGGAAACTATGTAGATAGATCTTCAGGAGCACGGTGGTGAGGTGTGGAGGGAGGGCGGCGTTCTGTGGCCCGATGAGCAGCCTCAGTGCTTTAGTGAGCCTATTGCTCTGGACTGTTAGCTCCGCAAGAGTTTCTTGGTTTCTCTTGCCCCATTGGCTTGGACAGGATGACTAGAATGGTCTGAAATTCACTTATTCTGTCCAGGTGAGCTTGTTTCTGATCAAACCTCCACAGGTCGGGCTGGGGTTGCCTCGTTTTACCTGTAGGCGAGCCTTGGCAAGAACAGAGAGTTCTGGTGTATTTCAGAAGGGTTCCTTTCCTCTCTAAAGAAGGAAACCAGTAGGGGTTTTCAGCTGTGTTTTCTGTAGAAACCCGGTGGCTCTAGAAGGTAGCTCTCCCAATATTGTTGGCTGGACCGCCCTGAAGTATGGAAGACAAACTCGTCCACAGGGAGCATCGGGCAACTCGTCAACCACAGGCCGGGTTTGCTGCCGTCGCATTGATTCCCGAGGCCATTTCCAGAGTCTGCTCGGTAAGCCTGGCCCCTGTGTGTCCCTCCATTTCCTGTGCCCTGTGCCCACCTGCTTCACAAACGCAAGACCTGTTCATTTTTCAGTCTGTTCAGTTTTTACTTGTTAGGAAAATTGGCAACTGCCAAGCTCCTTACCACCAGAACTGGAAGCCCAAACTCCCGGTCTTTTCCTCTGCTATTGAAAACATATTATTTTAAAAACATTCATTATTTCATTTTTCTTAATATACAGAGAAATGAGCGTGTATGTTTACACTTTCCTGGAGACCTCAAAAATTTACTAATAATTCTAATAGTTCACCCATATGTCACTTTAGACTCTATGTAATTAAATCATCTGTATATGAGGATATTTTTATTTTGAAATTTTATAATTCTGTTTAATTTCTTTCTTTTTTATTTTACCTCCCGAATAGTTTGTAATAGAAGTGATGGTTGGAGGCATCTTTGTCATATTTTGGTTTCAAAGTTTAGATAAATTTTTAACATGTATTCATTAAATTTATTAGGTAAACGTAACATTTTGTTTCTAGTTTTCTAAAACTTTCATCTGGAAAAAATAAATTTTAGCAAGCACTTTAAATCTATTGAAATATTATATATTTTTTCTCTTCTACTTTTGAAGATATGGAACAGTACGTAGATTTTTTAAATGGTATACTAATCTCACATTCCTGAAATATATCTAATTTAGACTCTGTATTCACTTGTAATTTTTCTTTTAATAATGTTATTTTCAAAATTTGCTGTTGAGGTTATTCTGGACTTTTACATCTGTCTATTGATTTTGTTTGTGTAACTTTTAAAAACCATGGATTGATATTTCTCATTAGAAGATTTTCAATTAAAGGTAGAATTTATTAGAATATCCAGATATTTTATTGCTTTTTGTGTCAGTGTCACATGATGTGGTTTTCCAGGGATTTGTGTGATTAAGTTTCAGATGTACTGGAATAGTTTTTAATATACTCATGAATTTATTAATATCTGTAGATTGCATAGTGAATGTTCTTTTCATTCCTGGTATTGATTATTATACTTAAAAATTTTAGCTTTGATTAGTTTGACTAGGATTCGCCAATTTGCACTAGGCTTTTGAAAAGAAACAACATTGGTTTTGTTTATTTTCTCAATTGCATATTGTTTTTCTTTCATTTGTATTTCTCTTATTTTTACTTTGTTCTTCCTTCTTTCTACTGACTTTCTTAAAGATGTTTATTGTTCTTTTACTTGTGTATGGAGATGGAGTCTTAGCTCAGAGACTTTGAGCTTTTCTTTCAATTTATGGTGATGGATTTTCTTCTAAGCAAGTTCTGGATTAATGGAACAAAAATGAATTCTCATAATCAGTTGTATGTTGCTTCATTTAAAGTATGTGGAGAATATTTGGTTTTACAATGACATAGAGAAGAGAGGCATGCTTTCATAGTTTGTTTTTTCAGATAAATATGGCATTCTTGTATAATCCTATAACAAACTTGGAAAGTGATAATATTTAAAAGGTCACTTACCATACAGATTTTGAAACCTTATCAATAAATTTCACACCTTATTGCATCAAATTATTTGCACTTGAGTAGAATTTTTAATGTTCGCTTAACTTTGTAACATGTATTATTCATTTGAAAATATTAATTCATGGTGCTATGCAGAGCATTAAAAATGCTGACAGTTTTTATTCTGTAGTGCCAAAATCTCATTCATAAATACAAAGATGAATCTTATTTGAATAGTCTTTAAATATTAGAAAACTGTCAGGCTCATGGTAGCAGATAGAAGCTTTCCAAAATTATGTTTCCACTTGAAAGCTAGAATTTAATCATTGGCAACAAATGCCCTCAATTGTTTTGAAAAGAGAAACTCACTTTATTCATTTTCAAGAAATTATTAGCCAAATTCCTGTATTTATTACTATAAAATTTTTACCATCTATACTTTCAAGAGAACACCTTGTGGGGTGAAATAAAAAGCTATTTCAGCTCATAAGTAAAACAAGTACACAAGTGCTTTCACTGTAGACAGTCATTGAACATTGAATTTTCAGCAAAAGTACTTGTTGCCTACTTCCTATTTTGTTGCATATAACAGGTGTAAAAATGAAGACCATTTACAGTTTCATTAGGATGTTTGTAAGTAAAGTTGTATTTCAGTGTGCATGTCTATTTCAAATGCATGACAGAATTCAATGAATACTGGTATCAGTAATGCCATTGAATTGATTTATGCTAAAGTGCCAGCATATTTATACGCTATTGCTTTTGCATCATCAGTGCAAATGCTAATGCAGTAAATATATGTGTGTACACACACACACACACACACACACATTAAATCTCAGTATAAAAATTGTTTTAAACAGGGGAAACAGATTGGATTTTGAGATTTACTGGCCTGGCCCCTTTGAGATTCAGGAGCTGATGAAATAATCGCATGACTATATTGGGTTCCCTGTGAGATGGAAATTGGCCAACATTCCATTTGTCACATGACCTCCACAGGTCCACACTCTGACCTATGGATGGTAGCAGCCTTCTGTGCCTCCAGGGGTTAATGATGACTCAAATCCAGTGATTTGAAATTGAACAAACAACTCAGTCTGTCCCTCTCCCATATATGTATTAGTATGGATCCTGGGATATGTATTTTATACTTTGAGCTATAATTCAATAGAACAATTTTTGAGGGGCAGTGCTCAAATTGCTTCAACTTTTTCCATCAGAAGCTTTTTCATTCAGCTCCCATATCTATTCAACATATCTTCATCAACATGCTTGTGTTGTTCTTGTCACTATTGTTGCTGTTGCTTGTTTTTGAGCACTTCCTTTCTTTCTGGCATGGTAAGATGCGCCAGAATCATCTCACATTATTCCAAACTAAGTTATTGATGTTAAATCTTGCTTTAGGAGTTTGGTGAATATAATTTAAATTTAAATTGGATTCTAATTTTTAAAAATGTTTTTGGAATTTTATTTAACAGCTTCAAATGCTGAGTTTTTCTTTAATTTAGGGAAAATATCATTTTTACAATGTAAAGGGGTCTATCTGGGAACCTGGAAGTTTTGTTATTTGTAGATCTTTTATGGCTTTCATCAAACGTTCATAGTTTGTGTGAGGGTCTTCCATAGTTTTCAGATGTGTTACATTATTGCCCCTTTCTCAGATGAGTCATTTTCCAAAGAACCCTAGTTGTTTATATGAGAGAAAGGTATCAGAAACTAAGATGAGGCATTAGATGTGCCCTTTGCTGATAGGGTGTCATTTCTAATTGAACCCTCTGTGCTGACAAAGAATGTGTGTGTGTGTGTGTATATACACTGACCTATGTATGCTTATTTGTATAAATATTTCTAAATGTTAGCATTTATAGCTATATTAAACCACAGGAGTTCAACTTTGGTCACAGCGAATGTTTTAAAAATACTTTTTTGGAGGGTTTAACTTGTTAATATTTGGTGAGACTCTTGTGTCTATGTGTATGAGAGATCTTGGTCTGTAGTTTTCCTTTTCTTTAATGTCCTCAACTGTTGTTTGTTTGTTTGTTTGTTTGTTTTTAGTACTAGGGTAATGTTTGCATCTTAAAATGTATTAAGTATGCTGTTTCTGTTATTTTATGGAATACTCTGCAGAGAATTGCTATCACTTTTTTAAATGGTTAGTACAATTTGCCGATGATACCATATGGGCCTGATGCTTCATTTTTTTGAAGATTATTAGTTGTTGATTCAATGTCCTCAATACATGTTGGCTCTTCAGATTATACATTCTTTTTCTATGAGTTTTGGTAGTTTGTGCTATTAAAAAAATGGTTCCACTTCACCTTAGTTTTTAAATTTATGGATAGAGTTGTTAATAGAATCTGTCTGCATAATTCAAAGATTTATAAAGTTATACTTGCAAAACATGTTGCCAGTTGCATTAGCAAAGTATCTATGTAAAAACACTTCACAATTCTGCACCTACCCATTCAAAATGTTGCTCTTTGAAATTGTTGAAAGGTTCAATTTTGTGCTCTTCCTGTAAGCTGTACTAAATGTTGTTCTAACTAGCAATGAGTTTCAGACACAAAGAAACATTTTAGGCAAAGCAAAAATAGAAATGTGTATACATCTAGTTTAGGTAAAGAATAGGGTCCATATTAGTCAAACTGCAATCCTGAAAACCCTATAAGACAGTGATGTTAAGATTCATAGTTTAAGAATAAAAAATTTATGAACTGTAAACCTGCAACACATAGGGTACACACCTACTTACTAGAAAACTAATGAAAGCATGCATTAACTTTGAATAAAGTAACATGAAAACAGAGATGCATTTTTTCCTAATCTAAAAAAGGGATTGTACATTATCAGAAATATTTTATAATACACACGGACATACTGCTCCTTAATGGGAGGTTCTCTATAAAAGGTTATAATGAGAGGTTTCTAGATTAGCAGCTATAGGAATCACCAGTTCAGTGTTGAAATAAAAGCCCAATTTGTGGAGAGATGACAGTTGTACAAAAACAAACAAACAAACAAACAAACAAAAAACAGGAAAGGTTTAAGATAACAATGATAATACTGACTTTTCTTCATCTATTGCAATTGACAAAAATTGCCCTTTTAAAACTTTTACCCATAACACTTTTATTCATCTCAATTACTCCATGTACAGTGCAGTGTAAATTAATCTCCACTTTCTATTTTGTCAAAACACTGTCTTCACATTTTGATCATGTGCTTCACACTTAACACCCATGCCTAGGAGCAGGATACCTTATTAGAGGAAACAGGAGTAAGATTTCCAATAAAAATCTTGGCA
Source organism: Murina feae (assembly GCA_004026665.1). Lineage (NCBI taxonomy): Eukaryota > Metazoa > Chordata > Mammalia > Chiroptera > Vespertilionidae > Murina > Murina feae. The sequence continues at coordinate 19,741 of PVJC01006402.1, read as the reverse complement.
AAGTTAATGAAATATTTTAATTGACTAAAGATTTCTAAAAAATTGAGTTGTATACTTATTCCATTATGATATGTGGTACAAATTATGTAATGGGCATTTTACATACGTCCATTGCATATGTTGACAAATTATTGAAGGCATTAAAACACAACCTCTTATTAAGGAGAGTGTTTTGCTTTACACATTTGAAAACTAGTTAGAAAGTATATGGATGTCCTAATAGCAGAAGCTATAGTCTTCTTAAAGACAAAGATCTGTAAAACAGTGTTGTGCTTAGTGTTTGTCATGCACAATGCAACTTAGTGCAGAGGGTAGGTCGGCAGCTCAGTCTCAGCTAGAATAGGAGATACTGGAAAATAATTCTTTAAGAGGGCTTATCATTTTAGGGCTAAATTTTAATAGAATGTAGAAGTTTGACACATACTTTAAACAAACAAAATGGAAAATTCTGATTGATTCAAATGGTTTCATGGTTTAAAAAAAATCTGTACCAAAAGTTTAGCATTGACTATGAATGCTTTGCCATTATTGAGCAAAGTTTACAAAGGTTCTAAGAGAGACAGGACAAGGAATAAGAGGCTCGGGTATTTGCAACAGCAAGAATTTTCTCTCCCTTTTCTTTTTATTTCTTTTTTATTTTTTTAAAATATTTTTTTGATTTTTTACAGAGAGGAAAGGAGAAGGATAGAGAATCAGAAACATCGATGAGAGAAACATCAATCAGCTGCCTCTTGCACTGAGGATGTACCCGCAACCAAGGTACATGCCCCCGATTGGAACCAAACTTGGGGCCCCTGAGTCTGCAGGCCAAGGTTCTATCCACTGAGCCAAACTGGTTAGGGCTCTCTCCCTCTTCTTGATGAGAGAGAGTGGAGAATTGCTGGAATAGCTTCATCAAAAACCATCTTGAAGTTTTGCTGTTCAATAGCCAGCAGTTCCGTTATTATAGGCACAGCCCCTTAGCCACATCTAAACCCTGTGACTGGTGATAGGAATTAGCTTCTTCCAGAGCCTCTCCGTTGTATCTTTATCATTTCTGTGATCAAGTGTACTTTCCACCAGGATGATAGGATTACTGGGATAATGGTATCACACTTCAGCATATCACTTTACACAGACATTTCTAAATGATGCAAAACCTGCAAGGAAAACCACACACACACAAATTACATGTGCATCTGTTTGTGAATAAGATGAGGGGCATAATCTGTCCTAATATTCTTGTCCAACTGTATTCCATAAATGCAGATTCAATAATGTTGACAAAATAGTAATCAATGTTAGTGGGATATATTCCCAGCCAATGCAGTGGTTGTGTAACTAACTATTTGGTAGGCAAGTTTTACTTCCCTGGTCATCTCTTGCCACAACAGTTGATGACCTGCATTTGGGCCACTTGGGGGCACTGGTCCCAGAGTTAAGAAAGAACCAGTGGGGTGGCTAGTCAAAGCCCAAAGCTTCTCATTTATACAAAATGCCAGGCCACATATTTAGGAACGGATCAGATCCTCTCCTAGTAATATTGTACATGTGAGAAAGCCCTTGACTGAGAATATCTGACTTAAAAACCTTAGTTTTCTGACATTGAAGTTAACTAGTGAGTATAAAATAAGATTTTATATGAAAAGTACTACAAATAGTGCCTTGTTTTCTTTTTAAATCTTTATTGTTGAAAGTATTACATAGGTCTTCCTTGACCCCATTAACCTCTTCCAGCCCTGCTCTTGTCCCCTCCCTGCAGGCCCTCATCGCCCCATCATTGCCTGTGTACACGAATATGCACACAAGTCCATTGGTTTATCTCTTCACACCCACCTTCCCCAGCCTTCCCTCTGAGGTTCAACAGTCTGTTTAAGCTTCTGTGTCTCTGGGGTCTGCTTTTGATCATCACCAGTTTATTTGGTTCTTGTTTCAATGTTCAATGGACTAGCATGTTTCCCTTCCACAAGGCCTATAGCATTTATTACTATTAACCTTTTCTGGAGAATTAGTAGCAATATCCCCCAGGGAGGCCCGAAAAACAAACAAACAAACAAATGGCAGTTTCTTCACTTAAAGGAAAAAGTTGATCCATTTGTAGTGACCAGTACTTTGTACATACACAGACACTTTTCTGCCCTGCTTTCTCAGGGGAGGACTCACGTCTGAGATACTGTTTCTTGGATTTATAATGGAGCCCCAGCTGTAGGGGGAACTCTGGGTAAGAGCTTCAGTGCCTACACTGAGATTCACATTTCAGCAATAAATAACCAGTAAAATATTTGTCAGCCAGTGACTGATTTTGTTATAAGATTATATTCATCTATCTCTAAAACATGGTTCTTTAATTAAATAATGCGAATAAATCATTTGCACTTTATTTTGCTTTAAAGAGAGAGGTTATTTGTATCAGATGTAGTTTAAGTTTGGAGAATGGTAAAAATTTTAGAACCACCATGACTTATGCAGAGATTTCAATGCTATAGCAATTACACAAAGCTTAACCTCTTTAGGGGGCAAATGTCTCAAGGAAACAGTAACAAAGCTATCTAATCTAATAAAAGAGTAATATGCAAATTAGGCATCACCCTATTATACCCACAAGCCACACCCACCAGCCAATCAGGAGCAAATATGCAAATTGACTCAACTAAGTTGGCAGTGGCCACAGAGCTGGAGTTGCCCCAGGCAATGGAGGAAGCCAGGGCCCTGTGGGCCCTGAGCTCTACTCAAGGCTACAAAGTCTCAATTATAAAAGATAAACCCCAGATACCTGCTGGACTGGGACCTTGGGTTGCCAGCGGCAACCAGGTTTTGAGCAGGGGACCAAGGCAACAAAGTTTCAATTGTAGAAGTTAAGTAGATCCCAGATACCTGCTTCCAGCCAGGCACCCCAGTAGGGACCCAAACCCTGAAGGGACTGTAGGCAGCCTGAAATGGCTATCAGCCCCTCACCCAGGCTGGCCAGGCATGCCAGCAGGTGGACATCCCCCGAGGGGTCCCAGACTGCGAGAGGGCACAGGCCAGGCTGAGGAACGCCCCTCCCCCCGCCCAAGTGCACAAATTTTTGTGCACCAGGCCTCTAGTAATGTATAAGAATGGAAAACATCAGATAGTGTAAAACATATACTATTCCAGCCATTTCAATTGGTCAAGAAGGTAAAAATGAAATTTCTTATCATTATGTTTTATGAAGAATGCACTTTGAATGATAAATTATTTTTCATATATGTAAAACCCAAGCCTGTATTAAAGAAAGGATTAACTTACTGCTACTTAAACAATTAATGTTATAAATACCCAGTGGTCTATTAAATTGTCTGATTATTTTAGATTTAAAAAAATTAAATGAATTCTACTTAAATTAAGTATAATTTTCCAGTTTTATACATTACTTTTATTAAAATGACCTAAATCTGAGCCTGATTTTCTCCATTTGTTTTAATTTTCAAAATTCTTAATGGTAAAAAGTACCTACTAAGAAGTGTGTGTGTGTGTGTGAGAGAGAGAGAGTGTTTGTGTGTGTGTGTGTGAATCTGTTAATTACAACTCTGCATGTCCATCAGTTATCTGTATACTAGGGGCCTGGTACACAAAAATTTGTGCACTCGGGGGGTCCCTTAGGGCACTCCAGCCTGTGCCCTCTCGCAGTCTGGGACCCCTCGGGGGATGTCCACCTGCTGGCATGCCTGGCCAGCCTGGGTGAGGGGCTGATGGCTGTTTGCAGGCTGGCCAAGCCCCCCATTGGGGACCCTCATCCCATGGGAGTGTGGCCAGCATGGATGAGGGGCTGAGGGCCATTTTCAGGCTGCCCACAGTCCCTTCAGGGTTTGGGTCCCTACTGGGGTACCTGGGCAGCCTGAGTGAGGGGCTGAGGGCCATTTTCAGGCTGTCCACAGCTCCCATTGACCCAGGGTCCCAGCAAGGCTGGCTGTAATCAGGTTTCTGGGGTTTATTTATCTTCTATATTTGAAACTTTGTTACCTTGAGCAGAGGCCTAGGTAGGCAACGGAAGCCTCCTGTTTGCTTCTGCTCCATGGTTGCCAGCCTCCACCTTGGCTGGGTTAATTTGCATACAGCCACTCTGAGTGGCTGGGGCTTGGATGGTGGGCATGGCTTAGGTGTCTCAGAGTGATGGTCAATTTGCATATTACTCTTTTATTAGATTAGATTATATGAGCTAATTGTTTGAGACCCCAACCCAGTTTGGTTTGTTGCTCACAGAATAATAGAGGATTTTTTTTTTTTCTTTGCTTCATTGGTGAAGATTTCCTAGAAGTTTTAGGATACTTTCCCTTTCATTTTTCCTAGACACTCTGATTTTACTTATGTCTCTCACCTTTGCTTTCCCTCCATCCCCCACTGCAACAGTAATTTTCTATATGCTCACTTTGCTATAGTGTCTAGGAGATCTGTCTGCTATCAGACTACGTTTCTCAGCATTCCTGGTGCTCCCCATGCTCTGGGCTTCTGCTTCTGGTCCTGGGGCTGCCACCAAAAATACTATTCCCAGAATTTCTGGTGCTCCCTCTGCTCTTGGTATTAGCTTCCTGTTCTGTCTCCATCCCACTCTGCAAAGTCCTCCAAGTTGCCAGCTCTCCCTCTCTGCTCTCCCTCTGGTAGCTGGGGGAGCTAAGTTTCCCAAACCACTCCACTCTCCACTAGCTCTTCCACTCTGCTCTCCACCCAGAGGCTTGGGGAGATGTGGCTCCCTTGGTCTCTCCCAGTGTCCCTCCTAGTCGCTGGCTCTCCTGCTCTGCTCTCCACTCAGCACCTGTGTATGCAAATTAACCTTCCATCTTTTTCAGGTTAATTTGCATACTCCTGATTGGCTAGTGAGTGTATCAGAATGATGGTCAATTTACATGTTTCTCTTTTGTTATATAGGATTTTAAATACTAGAGGCCAAGTGCATGAAATTTGTACACTTGGAGTTGGGGATTCCCTCAGCCAGGCCTGCGTCCTCTTTCAGTCCAGGAGACCCTGGGGGATAACTGACTGATGGCTTAGGCCTGATCCCCAGCCTTAGCTGGCAGTTGGACATCCTTAGCACTGCTGCAGAGGAGGGAGAGGCTCCCTCCACCACTGCTGTGCTCACCAGCCATGAGCCCAGCTTATGGCTGAGTGGCACTTCCCATGTGGGAACACACTGATCACCAGCTCCTGCATTGAGCATCTGCCCCTTGGTGGTCAGTGCACATCATAGTGACTGGTCATTGTGCCGTTGGGCCAAAACCAGCTCTCTGATATCCCCCACGGAGTCCTGGATTTCAAGAGGCTGCAGGCCAGGCCGAGGGACCCCACTGATGCACGATCAGGGCTGGGGAGGGATGCAGGAGGTTGGCCAGTGAGGGAGGGACCACAGGAGGGTTTCAGGGCATGTCTGGCCCATCTTGCTCAGTCCTGATGGGTCAGACCCCAAAGCAAGCTAATCTATTGGTCAACTGTCTATCCCCTGGTGGTCAGTACACATCCTAGCAAGCGGTTGAGTGCCCTTAGTATATCATTAGCATATTATGCTTTGATTGAATGGCTGACTGAACAACCAGACACTTAGCATATTAAACTTTTATTATATAGGATAGGATACGAGATGGGCAAAAGTAGGTTTACAGTTTTAAGTACACAAAACACAGTTTCTTCTTGTATTGTTATTTATTAATTATTGTACTTTTATTTCTATTACAACTGTAAGCCTACTTTCTTTCATCCCTGTATTTTAAAATGAGGAAGTATGATATCTCTTGCTTTTTGGTTCTTATAAGTGACCTTTATTTTTAAAATGCAATATATATCCTCCTATATAATAAAGAGCTAATATGCTAATTAGACCAAACAGCAGAATGACCATCCAGTTGACCTTCTGGATGGCCTTCTGGATGAAGCCAGAGCTTCCAGGGCTGAGCAGCCTGGGCTGCAAAGGCCGAGCCCCTTGCATGAATTTCGTGCATTGGGCCTCTAGTTTAGTTATATTTGTCATGTAAAATTTTAAATAGTCATAGAAATAATACATATTTCACATAGACTTCAAAATATAACTGTTGATCATATTTTAACCTATTTTTGTAATCTTCCCTGTGTTAGAACTTCTCTATTTTCTGTCTTTACTACACACACACACACACACACACACACACACACACACTTCCATGAAATTAGGATAATTCCATTGTATACATATGATAGTTTTTGTTCATTGAAAAATAAAATGTAAGAATTTTGCAATATGTTAATAATATTCTTAATAACCAGGAAATTTTTATTCTTAATTATTTGTTTATATCAGAATATTAAAATTTTCTAAATTCCATAATGACAGAAAACTTAGATACTTTCCCTGAAATATTCATTTATAAACAATGCTGTAATTCTGTTTTTCCAATTGCTTGGTAGTCAATCCCCTGTCTCTCATCCAAATCTTCTCGGTTCTATTCCTCCCATCCTGACTATTCTCTTTCTACTTCAGCTATATTTCACTCATGCTTAATTTTTAAATTTGTATCTTTATTGTTGAAATGTTACAGATGTCCTCCTTTCTCCCCATTGACCCCCTCTATCCTACTTGCTTTAATCACCATCTTGAAAAATCTGTTTTATCTCCCAGTCTCCTGCATTATATGGTTCAGTATGTAACCAATTGTTTTTTTAAAAATCAAATATATGATTATGTCACTTCCATTTCTAGTGTTTTCAGCAGGATGTTGGCACTCTCAAGTTAAAAAAAATATTATATCTTCAAAATGTCTTATAAGATGAAGTACATCTTGATGTATTTCCTTTCTCCTGCACATGACATTATAATCTTCTGTCATGACATGCTTCTATCTTTCATGACTTCATTATCAATTCTCTTCCCTGGGATATTTACCCTTCCTCATGTCCTGCTCTCCATAAACTAACTCTACCAATTTCTTCTTTTATTTTTTAGCTTATAATTCACTCCCTCACTATTATGCACAATTTTAAATCCCTGCTCCTTGCCTTGCCATAGCATACTATATTTTATCTTCAGTTGTCCAAATTGCTTATTTTTTGTCTTAACTTATTGATGCTAGACTTCACAAAATCACTATTTATTATAACTATCACAGTACCTAGAACATCATTTATGCTAAATTAATATTTTCAATGCTGAGTTAAAAACTACAGGGAACTGCTGAAGGTTACAACCAATATAGACATAGTAAATTGAATATAAAAGATGCAACTTCACTATTCATTCTTGACATCTACTTTGCTTCTTTTTTATTATAAAAGCTAGAAAATATAAACTATATTTTAAATACATTCATTAGTTAGAATTCTGGATGCAGAATAGATGGCATTAATTGAATGCATTCATGAAATATTTGAAAAGGAGAAAGACAGATACCGTTTTACTGTTTTAAAATTTCCTGCTAATATGCAAAACTGTAGATATATGAGTTTCTCATGGCAACTTGGTGTTGGGGACTGTTCTCAGTATTTCCATGTCTAGTTTCTCTCTTCCTGGACCACAAGAGGAAAGTATGGGAGCAGAACAGGAGAAGCTGTCTGTTTCGTGTTCTTTTCTTGAATTGTAGCTATTGCAGATTATTACTTTTGTCTTGCATGTACTAGTTATAAGATAGCTTATTGAATTCCATTACAATTTCAAAGATTGTATAAGCAAGTATATTCTTACATTAACAATTTTTCCCTAGAATACTGAGGGTATTTTCTCTTTTCCAATATCAATATTGAATGACACATAATTGGAGCCAGAAGTGGTTACAGACACTTAAGAAAGGAAATCAACTTGATTATTTGAATGGCTTATCATTGAAGGAAGTTATTCTCTGGTTATTGTTTTAAAATGGGATACTAGTTGATCAGGGCATGCAATGACAAAATAATTAAATTTTAGTCAGTGGTCATCTAAAACAGTCAATTAAGATAACTCTTTGAAAGACCAAATGAAATGTCAAGTGCCTACTTCAATAAAACATATTGATAAAATGTGCATAGGCTGTTTTGTTCTCTTTTTATGAGAAATGCTAAAGAAATAAAATGGCAAGAGCAAGATTTTAAATTTGTAGCTCAAAGTACAGAGAACTGGAGATCTTATTTCTAATATCTTATTTCTTGTAATTATAGAGCTATTTTTACAAAATATCAGATACAAGGTCTGAAAATGTGGGTTTTGCTGAATTACTATGTTTAATTCCTATTCTAGTCTTGGCAATTATCTAAAATTAGGAAATGTATGGAATAAAGTAGTACTGTGAGAATTTGGCCTGAGATACTATTAATGAATTTAGGTAACTGTCACTGTAATTATATGATAGACTTATCTGATGGTCTAGTCTTGGCTTATTTAAAAACCATTCAGTGACTAATCCTAGGGTAGTCACCTTATAAGAAAACAATTGACCTCATGTTGTACTATTCCAATTGCCATCAGATCCATAAGTAGACAAGTGCAATGTTCTACCTGAAATTAGAAGGCTTGCATGCCACAAAGATTGAAGCATTATTGTATCATATGCATACAAACCTTAGTGATTGTGGCTAGTTATTTTGTTTGTTAGAACCATAAGAAAAGAAACATTTAAATAAGGCCAAAAATTAGTGTATACTGAACAGAGGTTCTGACTTCGAAGAACTAAATAGAACACCTGCAAGTGGTTTTTAAGTTTCCTCATGAGGTTGACTGAAATCTGGAATCAATCAGTTATTTCTTTTATATATTAACTAGAGGCCTGGTGCACGAATTCGTGCACAGGTGGGGTCCCAAGGAGGTGGGGGGAGCCAAGATACGATTGGCCTTCCTGGTGGGCAGTGGGACGCCCTTGCACCCCCCCAGGATCTGGATCCATCCCCCTGACTTTCCTGCCAGCTGAGGTTGCCACCTGAGGTTGCTTAATTTTTTTTTTTTTTACACTTCAATTGTTTATTCCATAATCAGAAATGGATCTACTTTACCGCAGAGGATGAAACCCCACCATAAATAGATTGAAAACAGAAAATAGGTAATTTCACACAATGTCCCAGTTATCAACCCAGATGGGGGCACAGGTACAATAACACATGAATGAGGGAAATCTAACAGGCTGAGGGGGTTCAAGAAGAATGCCACCCACATGGTAACTAAGTCCAAGTGCTCTAGAAACCAACACCAGGCTGGCCACAGGCCTCACTTCACAGGACAGCCCTAAAGTGCACGGGGTGCTGGGCTCCATGGTGGCTGCATATCTTTCTGTGTAGTTGTCTGTGGGCCAACTCCTCTCTTCCTTCTTGTTCAGGGCGAGAAGCATGTGAGGCCAGAGCGTGCTGTCGTGGAACACAGAGGGCTGCCTGGAGCCGAGGGGACTGTCCAGGCCCATGGGGTGAGAGGTGGACACAGAGGACGCTATCTCAGCTAGTTGTGGGGCAGGCTGGCTGGCCTTCATCTGCCTGACCCCACCCAGGGAGGGACTGAGCAGGGTGTCCGCCTCTACATTCCCCATCCTTCCGTCTGTGACACCTATCACCCTTGCCAGGCCTCCCCCAAAGTGAGGGCATGGGGGTGGGATGAGCCTCCACTCCAGTGCCCCTGAGTCCCAGCGACAGGACCTGATCTCAGGACGGTGGCCACAGCTGCAGAACGTAGATCCATTTCGAGAAAAGTTGGGAATGCAGCCTTTCGCACGAGCCCCTATTCCAAAAGGTGGCAGTTTATTCTTATTGTGACAAGGACACCTTCCAGAGCAACATAACTGGGTAAAGTCAGGGCCAAACCAGGCCATTTCCTCATCCAATCTCTCTGAGGTGTGTGGACAGAACCAAGTCTCAGCTCTTCGAAGGACACTTCTGGGTGGGTTTTTTTTAAAGCCTAAAGGACAGTAGTCTGTCTCCATTCTTGTTCTTTGGAGTTTTTTCACCATCGGATAAAAGGATATGTACATTGGGGAAAACCTCTCGATACACAATGTTCCAGTTGCACCCATGTGACGACGACAGTGCCCCTCAGAGGGAAGGAGCCAAAAGATGGGGAGCAGGAAATTCTGAAACCAAAATGATGACAGAGACTCTAAGCTAAGCCTTTCCTTCACGCATCTGACACCTCTCCTCAGGTGGCCTGCGGGCTGGGCGTCTGCTGGACCTTTAGCACTTGATGTCCTGGCTGCTGGCAGGCTGCCCTGGGCCCTGCTAGGCGGTGTACAGTGCCACCTGGGCCCAGGGGGACTTGCCCCGCCCCCACCCAGCCATTCCTGGTGCAGCTCCTGCACGTGGGTGATGTTCTCCGGGGGCCACACCAGGATGGCAGCGTAGATGCCTTACATCTGCCACATCAGTGCCCCGTCTGCACACCCTGCCTGGGCCTGGCCCCTGACACTTAGACATGCCCGGTGCAGGCCAGGACCTCCACGAAGTGGCAGGGGAACTTGTCCTCTACAGCTTCAGGACCACTTCTGGGTGTTCCGAAAGCCGTAGCAGCCTCAAAGCGCAGCAGAACCTCTCCGTCCCTTTCAAGGGTGATCTCCTGGAAGTCTTTCTTCCTCAGCGCCCCCACATTTGTCGAACAGCTACTTGGCTGTGTACCTGAAGAGGTGTGCCAGGTTCCCATCGGAGCTGGCACCCTCATGGAGCCTCACTTCCTCCTCCTTCATGTCTCCAAACAGAGTGTTCCTGATGGCATTGTTTGTGGCAAAGTCATTTTGCTCTATTATCTGGACAATTTTACCTGCGTTAATATGGTCAGCACCCCTGACTCTGTGAAGCTGTGGGAACATCTTCTCGATGGTTCTCCAGATTCTTGTAATAACATGGGGCCACAATGACATGGAGAATCTTGTCTGGGGACAGTTCTGCCATCTTGTGAAGTAATCCTGCACCAGAAAGCCCATGATCTGCTGGGGAGAGTTGGGTGAATTTAGCAGCAAAATAAGGCAGAAACTAAGGACACACGGACACTGCCAGCACCTTGTGCTGAGAGGTATCACATTTCTTATTAAGGTTTAGAACATGGAAGGAGTCCTTGGAGCTCTGACAAGAAACTTGGACTCCTTCCTCTGTGGTCACACAACTGTCAAACGCCAGGCAGTCACTCAGAAACATCTTGGCATCAGCCAACTTATGGAATTCTCCCTTCTCTCCGTTCTCCTGAGCCGGACTCCAGACATTGACTGTGGTATTCTCTTGGTCATCGGTTTTTGTGTTTTCACTATATTCCTGCCATGTGCAGTGCTCATACTCCATTTGGAGCGGGGCTGGTGGGGGTGGCATGCGTGACCTGGAGGAAGCATGGGGAGAGCAGTCATCGCTGGTTGCCCCTGGCTGGGCTGGCAGCAGCTTTTATATCCTTTTTCCTGTGGAGCATCTAGGGAGGGGAAGCAGCCATGGTGCCCAAGGCTGATTTCCAGGAGGCGAGTGGCGCTGTCAGGATTATGCTGACAGTGCTGACCCATCTGTGCCTGGCCCATTCCCTGGAGATTGAACCTTCAGGGCTACTGAGGAAGTGGCTGCCTCCTGGCTGGCGAGCCTCCTGAATCAGTGGGTCAGGACCAGTGCTTCACCTGTCAAAGCGACTGGTCCACCGGTCATTCTGGTCATTCCACCATTTAGTTACTGGCCTTTTATTATATAGGATAACTGGAATGCAAAAGATGAATAAAATAGAAATTTTAAAATAGAAAAGACCTGTTTCCCTTAATCTTAACTATACCTCATGGAAAAGCCTAAACACTTAATTTAACAAGGTGGTAAAAAATAAATTGAAGACAAGAAAACCAGCATCCTTTAAAAGCTTTGCATTATCTATATTTGCAGGCTATAAAAGATACTAAAGGACAAATGGGATCCTGAACCGACAGAAGCTAAAGGCAGCATATATCACCAGATGCTTTACTATAACAATCAGCAGTGCTGTCTAGTTACCAGAATGGTATGATACAGTAAGATTTCTAGTTAATTAATTATGGAGTTTCAAAAGTAAAATAAATATCCAACTTCTCCAAATCGTACTTGATTTGTGTGTGTATTAGAGGCCCAATGCACTAAGATTCATGCAAGAATAGGCCTTCCTTCCCCTGGCTGTGGGCACCAGTTTCCTTCCGGCACCTGGGACCCAGGCCTTTGCTCTGGCCGCTGCCTCCCACCTTTGCTCCTGGCCAGCCACCACCATCTTTGTCACACTCATTTGCATATTCCCTCATTATTGGCTGTAGGTGCTTCCATCTTTGTCTCAAAGTGATGGTCAATCTTTATATTCTGTCTTTATACACACTAGGGGCCCGGAGCACAAAAATTTATGCACTGGGTGGGGGGAGGGGTCCCTCAGCCCAGCCTGTGCCCTCTCACAGTTTGGGACCCCTCCGATGATGTCCACCTGCTGATGTGCCTGGCCAGCCTGGGTGAGGGACCAATGTCTGTTTGCAGGCTGGTCAAGCTCCCCAGTGGAGACCCTCACCCCAGGGGGTGTGGCAAGCCTGGATGAGGGGCTAAGGGCAGTTTTCAGGCTGGCCACAGCTCCCACTAACCCTCTGGGCCATCCGCCTGGGAAGCGATGGGGTGGCGCTGGCCACCCCATAGGCTTCCCAGGAGGGGGCATGGGGTCCCTCGGCTGGTCCCGTCCCCCACCACCCAGGCTTCTCCTCCTGGGAAGTCCATCAGGTAGCGCTGGCCACCCCATAGGCTTCCCAGGAGGGGGCCTCGGGTCCCGCCGGCTGGTCCCCGCTTCCCCGGGAAGGCATCTCCGCCCGGGAGCCTGTTCCGGTGGCACTGGCCACCTGATCGGCCTCCCAGCAGGGGGCCTTGGGTCCCGCCAGCTAGTCCCCGCTTCCCCTGGAAGGATTCTCTGCCCGGGAGGGCATTTCAGTGGCACTGGCCACCGATCGGCCTCCCAGCAGAGGGCTGCGGGGTCCTGCCGGCTGGTCCCCGCTTTCCCTGGAATGCTTCTCCATCTGGGAAGGCATTGGCCGGCCCAGGGCGCTAGATGCCTTCCCAGGACCCAGGCTCCCAAGATAGTGGAGCCCGGGGCTGCTGCCTCTGCCATCTTGGCTAGGCTAATTTGCATACAGTCACTCTGATTGGCTGGTGGGCATGGCTTAGGCCGTCCCAAAGAAACGGTTAATTTTAATATTACACTTTTATTAGTTAATATATATATATATATATATATATATATATTCACACTTTGAATAATTATAAAGGCAGTGTTTGTTAAAATATATTTCATTTTCAAAATTGAACTATCAGCTGTTAAAGTGGGTATACATTCTTGGGGGCACTATAATTATATATGTACTAGAGGTCCGGTATACAAAAATTTGTGCATTCGGGGGGGGAGTCCCTCAGCCCAGCCTGTGCCCTATCACAGTCTGGGACCCCTCGGGGGATGTCCATCTGCTTGCTTATGCCCGCTCCTCAGGGATCGGGCCTAAGCTGGCAGTCAGTCATCCCTCTAGCAGCCCAGGAGCCCTCAGGAGATGTCCACTTGCCAGCAGGGAGCAGACCTAAGCTACTGTTGGACATCCTTAGCACTGCTGAGGAGGCAGGAGAGGCTCCCACCACCACCGCTGTACTGGCAGCCATCAGCCTGGCTTGTGGGGTTTGTGGCTGAACAGAGCTCCCCCTATGGGAGTGCACTGACCACCAGGGGCAGCTCCTGCATTGAGTGTCTGCCCCCTGGTAGTTAGTGTGTGTCATAGTGACCAGTTATTCCCAGTGGTTCTGCTGTTAGGGTCAATTTGCATATATCCTTTTATTATATAGGATACATACCTGGTGTATGGGTGGGGCCCAACTGGTTTGCCTGAAGGGTGTCCCAGATCAGGGTGGGGGTCCCACTGGGGTGCCTGGTCAGCATAGGTGAGGGGCTGAGGGCTATTTTTCAGGCTGGCCACAGCCCCTTCAGGGAGGGAGTCTTGCTGGGGTGCCTGGCCAGTCTGGGTGAGGGGCTGATGGCTGTTTGCAGGCTGGCCACAGCCCCTTCAGGGAGGAAGTCTTGCTGGGGTGCCTGGCCAGTCTGGGTGAGGGGCTGATGGCTGTTTGCAGGCTGGCTACAGCTCCCAGAGAAGCTGGCTGAAAGCAAGTATCTGGGATTTATTTACCTAATATAATTGAAACTTTGTTGCCTTGAGTGGAGGCCACAGCCAACCTAGGCAGTTGAAAAGTTTAGCTTCCTCCATTGCTGGGGCAAGCCCTGTTTGCTCTAGCTCCATCATTGCCAGCCGCCATCTTGGCTGGGTTAATTTGCATATAGTCACTCTGATTGGCCGGTGGGTGTGACTTGGTGGGCTGCCTTAGGTGTAGCGGAGTGACACCTAATTTTTATATACTCTTTTATTAGAGTAGATAGATATGAAATGACTCTAAATTACTGCATAAGGTCTAGATATAAGACACTATAATTGACAAAGTAAAACACTTTCTTCTAACAGGCATGGATTAATTTACAGACGCAGACAAAGAATAGACCTAGGAGTCTTGAACAAAGGTTTTATCACAGTGCCACAAGGAAATACTGAAACTCTTCTTTGTAAAATTTGCCAAAGGCACTCAAGACCATTTCTGAGAATAGGATACATACATGCTACTAATTGAACACATGACTGGAGGAAAGAGATAAATCCTCAGGTAGAACAATCCCCAAAACATAGACATTTTGCCTTCAAAGGAGGAAAAAAGCATTCCTCCCCACTCCTTAAATAAGGGCTACACATAGTGAGTTCCTTTCAAAATTACAGAATTGAAAGGGGGAGAGAAAAGAACCTTTAAGTAGTGAAACTTGACAACACTATTATCTCAACCAGGTAATCAAGGTCAATATGAACAGTGATAAATTGTCTATTGTATGTAACCTTGATACAATTTTTAAAATATGATATTTTTGCTCTCCCGTATTTCTCCAAAAAACATTTAACACTAGTTTATGAGGAAATTATCAGTAAGTTGCAATCATGGGCTATCCTACAAAAATACCTCACAAGTACTCCTAAACACTTCCAAGGTCACTAACAATACAAAAAGTCCGAATAACTCTCTCAGCCAAGAGGGTGCTAGGGAGACATACAACTAAATGAAATATGGTATTCCGGGTGGGGTACTGGAACTGAAAAATGACATTAAAAAGCTAAAGAAAACTAAAAATTAAGAGATAAGAGTGGAGGTGATAGAATCTCTTTCAATAAAAATAATTCCTTCTTGGGCAGCATCCCCTACGTGAATCAATGAGGATGTTGTAGTATGGATTCAGCGGAGGAGGAGTCAGTGCTCAGAAAAATGACCTGATATGGAGCATCATACCGCATTTTATTCCTTTGGAAAATAAATATAATATGCCGTTACATTGTCTCGGATTTTGAAAAATGAATTTGATAGTAACCTGTTGGAATCGACAAGGATTCATGAGATGTGAGGAATGTAATACCAACAATTTCAAAAACTTTCTCAGATTAAAAACAAAACACAACAAAATTAAGCTCACTAATTTTTTAAAAGATCAGTTAATGAATCATTTGAAGTAGACTTTCACTTCAAACGTCATGCTTAATTAACTGCTCTAATTTTAAAAAGTGATAATTCATTAGAAAACTGGGAAGAAAAATAATATATTTGTGTCTTTTTAATTCTATATTATCCTTAAAATGTTTCTCCTAATCAATATAAAATTGTCATTTTGTTAATCATGCTTCTATGAATATGTGAATGATCTCTAGTTAATTGTGAAATACTGTGTCATAGGGAATTATAAAAATACTAATATTTACATATAAGAAATTTAAAACTTTATATCACCAAAGCAAAATAAAACTAAGTAACATTTTTCATTGACAATAAAAATATTAATAGAAAATGTTAATTTGCTATGCCAATATAATAATTTATTTTATAGTTATATAATTATACATTATAATAATTTATTCATTTGTGAGCAATCATTTCTTATATTTTCTCTGAATCCTTTTTTGTAGTTTCAATTGCATATATAAAAAAGTAGATTCCTTTTACTTTATTGAACTACTCTGGCAATGTTGAGCATTCCTAAATTATATTAATGCATTTGTTATATATATTGAATAATATGATGTATGTGCTATTCCCCAAATTTAAATGGAGATATAACAATAAATGGCTGTTAACATCCATCAAAATTGTAACAACCCAAAAATTGTTAAGAAACAATTTTTTCCCTGTGATGAAAACTTTTAGAGTCTACTAACAGCAACTTTTAAATATATCATACAGCAGTGTTAAATATAGTTATCATCTTGAACATTAGGTAATTTAAGTAAACTTATTGTGGCTGTTTTGCAGTATATGTATGTCAAGTCATTATGGTGGATATCTTAAACTTATACAGTGCTGTATGTCAATTATATCTGTACAAACTGAAAGAAAAATGCTTATTTTGAACAATTAAATATGCTAATTCAAGGAGAAGATTTTAAGGATTCAAGTTTATTTACTTGGGGTGAATGCCTAAGAGTGGAATTGGTACATTGTATAACTGTAAATTTTAAATATAAGAAACTGACCAATGTTTCCTACTGTAGCTGTACAGTCTTCATTCTGAAAGTTCCAGTTGCAACACATTTATTCCAATATTTTATTTTATATTTTGAACATTTTTAATAATCCTGCCCTAATAATAATTTGTTCAGTCTTCTAGTTGTTTAAGTGGATGGAGAGGAGGGCTTACACAGTCCTTGCTATTTGATCATAGACAAAACATTAAGTCTTTCAATTTAACTTATTAAATAATGCACTAGCATTATTTTATTAAAATTAATTTTTAAAATAGCAATCCAAGAATAGGAAATACTATTGATTACTTTTGTAATCAAAAGAGAAAATAAAATTGCTGAAATTAAATTTTTGTATGTAGGTAGATTGTAAATAATCAATATTGCCAATAACAGAACTAATTATTTGAAAAATTAATAAAAGGAGAAACAAAATACGGAGACAAATAAACTTGGAAATCTGATATGAGAATAAATGTAGCTTCAGGAAAAGGATCCATGAGTAGCATTAGTAATTAAATGAAGATAGTGAAATATAAGAGCTTAAGAATGAAGTGGGGCCTAAGATGGGAATGATGATACCATCAAGTCTCAAATTATCTTTTTTTTTTTAACATACCATGATTTTATTGTCATATAATCAAACAGAATATGAAGCTTAGAACTGGATCACTTGATCCTTTCTCTTCTTCTCTCCTCCCAATTCAAAAATGCTTGCATCTCTTAATAGCCAGCATTCTCTTAGGTCTGCAGTTAGGCTCAATGCATTCAAGCCTCAGTACAATTTTCTTTGTAGTTTTAGCCTTTTTTCGGAAAATCGGGTTAGTCTGCCACCAGAACCACTCTGCTTCCTGTCATAACACGGCTTTCCCTGTGCATGTAGGGAATCCTTGCCTTTCTTGTATTGTGTTACTTGGTGGGGTTGATGCTTGCCACATTTCTTACAAAAAGTTTGGCGGGTTTTAGGAACGTTCACCATGTTTGCCAGAGCTATCAACAGGAAAAGGAAGATGATAGGCCAGAAACAGAAGTCCGAATAGTCTTAACACAATCATATTCTTAATTGTATCTTTTTTTCCAATGATGCCAATATTTCTCTCTGACGAACTGAACTCCTTGATGATCCTCTGAAGGCCACATAACGGCAATTACTAAGACATTTTTGGTTAAAGACCTATCCTGTAACAACAGTCAACATTAGCCCCTATTAATGACAGTGTCAAAAAATTGTTATTTCTTCTTATTGTACATAGTATAGGAACTATTACTAATAATACATACCAAGCACATCTCTGAATTAACCTACCTATGGGTTATTTTCACATCAATTTGGATAACTTTCCCAAAGTCAGAGAGCTGGTAAGCCTCCTGTCCCAAATGTGAACTCCATTGCTGGCTGAGAGCATCATTGGAGTTTCAACCTCTATTCTACAAGGAGGCAATTAAAACAGGAATGCAAGATCAGTCCCCCTGGCAATGCATTCAATTTCTAATTTCTCTATGTCCTTGCCAACATCTGTTATTCTGTTATCTTTGTTTTAGTCATCCTAGTAAGTAGGAAGCATATCTCGTTGTAGTTTTGATTTACATTTTCCTAATAATTAACAGCCTTGAGCATTTCTGCATGTGCTCATTCTCTACTTACATATCTTTAGAGAAATGTCTATTAAGATTCATTTTTTTCTATTTTACAAGTGTATTAGTTTTTTATTGTTGAATTATAAGTATCCATATATACTGTATGTAAGGCCCATATGATTTACCAATATTTTTTTCCTATCCTGTAGATTTCCTTGATGATATCCTTTGCTGCAAAAACATTTTTAACTGGGATGAAATTCAGTTTATTTTGTATATTTTTGCTTGTGTTTTTTTTTCCTATATCAGAAAACAATTGCCAACCCGAAGTCATAAAAAGTGTTCCTATCTTTTCTTCTAAAAGTTTACATTTATCTCATGATTAATTCTCTGGTCCCTTTTAGTTAATTTTTCCATGTTGCATGAGACAGCGGTACAAATTCTTTTTCCAGCCTTCCCCCTTTTCCTACTTTTCCTCTTTCCTGTCTTCTCCTCTCCCTTCTCCTCCCCTTCCTTCCCCAATTCCCTTTCTTTTATATGTGCATAACCAGTTATGCCAGTATCACTTATAGAAAACAATATATTTCCTCATTAATTGTTTTGGCAGTTTGTTAAATATCAGTTGATGATAATTATAATGGTTTATGTCTGGTTTCTCAATTCTAACCTGTTATCTATGTGTCTCCCCTTAGACCATTAGCACACTGCCTTCTTTAATAAGTTTCTTTGTAATAAGATTTGAAATCAAGAATGGTGACTTTTCTAATTTGTTCTTTATCTAGATTATTTTGAGTAGTCCAGATCCCTCAGATTTCTCTAGTAATTTTAGGGCCATTTTTTCAATTTCTGGGGGGAAAATGACAACTTAAGTAGTGATAGGGATGAATTTAGAGGTAATTGCCATTTCATTAATATTTCTCCCTATCTATGACGTAGGATATATTTTTATTGATTTAGTTCTCAATTAATTTATCTCAATATTGGCTTCTTGTTTTAGTGTACAACCTTGTACTTTTGTTCAATATGATGATAAGTATTTTATTCTGTTTTATGAGATTACTAGAAGCCCAGAACATGAAATTTGTGCATTGGGTGGGTGTTCCTCAGCCCAGCCTGCACCCTCTCCAATCTGGGACCCCTCAGGGGATGTCTGACTGCCAGTTTAGGTCTGATCCTTGTGGGATCCAGGACTGCTAGCTCCTAACTACTCGCTTGCCTGCCTGCCTGATTGCCCCCTAATCACACCTCTGCTGGCCTGATTGACACCTAACTGCTCCCCTGCCAGTCTGAATGCCCCCAACGGCCCTCCCCTGCAGGCCTGTTCACCCCTAACTGCCCTCCCCTGCAGGAAAAGTCCCATTTTGTCTAAGTGCTAAGATCAAAGGGAGTGCCTACAGTTTCTGCTACATATTTTCATAGGCTATTCCAGCATCTGGCTAGGTTATCTTGTGTTTCTTGCTGCTGTCATGGGCCATGTATCTATAGAGGCATGTGGCGAGTATAAGGAAGCAGCAGCGAAGCAAGAGAAATAAGAGAGTGAGAATTCTGTCTGGTCAAAGTGGTTCAGTTGGTTCAGCATCATCCTGTACACTGAGTGGTTGCTAGTTTGATTCCTGGTCAGAGCCGATACTTTCGTTGTGAGTTTGATCCCTGGTCATAAAATGTACCTAAAGCAACCAATCTTCTTTCATCCTTTCCTTCTGTCCTCCTCTTCCCTT